>CAUYON010067705.1:0-16131 GCA_963573935.1 Arctocebus calabarensis | reverse complement strand
GCTTTTGCTGTATCCCATAAGTTTTGATAGCTTGTGTCTTCATTGTTGTTATACTCAAGGAAGTTAATGATTTCCTTTTATATTTCTTCCTGCACCCAAGTGTCATTCAACATAAAGTTGTTTAACTTCCATGCCTTTGTGTTAGGCTGAGCATTTTAGTTGGAGTTGAGTTCCACTTTTAGTACCTTGTGGTCTAAAAGGATGCAAGGTTGAATTCCAATTCTTTGATCCTGCTGAGGTTTGTTTTGTGTCCTAGGATATGATCAATTTTGGAGAATGTTCCATGGGCCGCTGAGAAGAATGTATATTCTATATCTTTGGGATGGAATATTCTATGTACATCTATCAATCACAGTTGTTGAGTCCAAAAAGGAGCTAATATCATTAATTTTTAATTTTTTAATTTTTTTTGAGACAGAGTCTCACTATGTTGCCCTCAGTAGAGTGCAATGGAGTCATGGTTCACAGCAATCTCAAACTCTTGGGTTTAAGAGATTCTCTTGCCTTAGCCTCCTAAGTAGCTGAGACTACAGGCACCCTCCACAATTTCCAGCTATTTTTATTGTTGTTGTTGTTGTTGCAGTTGTCATTGTTGTTTAGCTGGCCTGGGCCGCGTTCTAACCTGCCAGACTGGGTGTATGTAGCTGGTTCCCTACCCACTGGGTTATGGGCATTACTGAATATTTTAAAATATTTCCTAATTGTAATTATATTATACTGAATGTCCTCAGTAATGACAATTATGAAAAACCAAATCTCTACTAATTAAAAATTAAAATTGTATATAATTTTTGTTAATATAACTCCCCAAAGTTTAAATACAAGCTGTTAGGTAAGTAATATAAAGTTTTAATATTGTTTCCTCTAAACTTATCATAATGACATGGTCATTGTTCTGGTATGAAGCAATCTAAATAAAGTATCTCAAGAATGGTAAAGCAATCATCCAATGTATCCATACTAAGTAGAAACTAGTAGTTCAATTAACTACAGGCCCACATTAGATATAAGCACAATTAAATTCATGAAGGAGGAAAGGGAGAGAAGCTCAGTAAGTTCCCACCTAACAGGTACAGCATATAGGTTTAAGGCACTATTGCTGGATAAAGGACTCATTGCTCATTTGCCACTAGAACTTACCCTTAGAAACACGAGCAATGTAATCTAAGTGTATGTACTCCCAAATTAATCCAAAATAAGAGAAAAAGAAAAAAAAGTAAAGGCAAAGAAAAAAGTTCTTAAAATTTGTCATAGAAAAATAGTGCATTAACTATAGGGGAAAACAAAATAAAAACAAAGGAAATCCCAAAACAACAAGTGTTGACATGTATGCAGGAAAAAAACAAAAATACCCTGCTGGTGGATCACAAACTAGTGCAACCTCTATGGAAAATAGTATGGAGATCCCTCGAAGAACTAAACGTAGACCTACTGTCTGATCAAGAAAGCTCACTATTTGGTATAGAAAAAACACATTTTTAAAAAAGAAACACTTGTACTTGAATGTGTATAGTAGTCATAATTCACAGTTGCAAAGATGTGAAAGCAAACCAAATGCTCATGAATACATGAATAGATTAATAAAAAAAAATGTGGTTTATGTAAACCATGAAGCACTACTCAGCCATTAAAAAAATATGGTGATCTAGTATCTTATATAACAACCTGGGTGGAACTAGAAACTATTCTTCTAATGACATATCACAAGAATAGGTAAATAAATACCACTTATACTTAATGCTAAATTGGAACTAGCTGATCAGTACTTATGTGCACATATGGAAATAAAACTCAATGGGAATCAAGAAACGGGAGGTGGCTTAATCATTCCTAAAAAGTACAATGCATGCATTCTGGGTAAAAGTCACACTTATAACCTGGCCTGAAATGTATAAAAGCAAGTTATGTAACCAAAAAGTATATACCCCTGTAATACTCTGAAAAAGGAAATTCAAAAATAAAATAAAATTTGAAATGATTCTTCCCCTATAAATATATATCCAAACAATTGAAGTAATGACCTTTGTAGATTTACAGAATAACTGAATACATATAATCAAAGTTCTGCCTCATCTAAAAATTTTTAAAACTTGCTCATCTGGTTTATTGTAAATGATTTCATGAAAATTAAGTCAAATAGTTTACAAGCTCTTCCTCTAATACTATTTCACTGGGCTATTTCAATATGGCATTTTGTAAGGGAAAAAATGTCTGATGGAGAAAGACAAAACACATATTAGAAAAATAACTGTACATTTCTCATTTACAGATTGTCAGAGCTGCAATCAAAACCTGGGTAAAAATCAATATAAACAATATTGGGTGCATATTGCCTTCCCTGTAGGATACAAGATGTCAGAGAGTTAAGTGCTAGGAAAAGAAAGTTTAAAATACCACAGATCTAGACAAGAAATAAACTAAGAAATTTAGCCAGGAAATGACAGAAATGGAGTAGATAGCTATATCTATTATTCAAGAAATTCATTTTGATAGCATCTCCTTTACTGGGTTGCATGTATTTCTTGCTTTAATGAAACCCTACCAACCCTTAATATAAGTTTAATAACAATTGCTTATGGTATGTAAAAAATGCAATTAATCAATTTTAAATAATACATATACTCTCTGCATTTAAGCCATACATGAATTCATTGTGTGTATATGAGTCTAGGAGGTGTGGCAATTAAGCTTGTGAAGAAGTCACAATGTACTCAACAATGGTAGCAGTGTATAAACAGCTTGGTAAGGTTGTACGATCTTGGTATAGTAGAGTCTCATATCAATGTTCATACAGGTATGGATGTATGACACTGTTTTGCTTTTTGTGCCCTTATGAGAATGTTGAAGCTTGAGTTAGACTAGGAACAAACATTCAATTTTTTTGTTAAATTTGGAAAGAGTGACCTTGTAATCAGGCACATGTTAGTCCAAGTTTATGGTGATAATGCCAGAAGAAAACGTCGTTGTACAAACAGATAAACAGGTTTTTGAGAGGATAAAAGGTGTCACAGTTGAAGAGAGGTAAGGGTGGCTGGTAACAAGAAAAACTGACAAAAATATTGCAAAAATTCATTGAATTGTACATCAAAATTGTCAGCTATCCATGAGAATCATAGCAGACCATGAAAACATCAATAGAGAAGCAGGAAAGTCTTAACCGAAAATCCTGCATGAGAAATGTGTGTGCAAAGAGAGTCCTGAAGGAACTGAGAGATGAACAAAAGCAAAGCGCTCACACGGCACTGCTTGTCAGGGCGTTTGTAACCAATAAACAAATAACTACTGAACACCCTCCCCTACTCACCTGATCTTTCCCCCAAATGTCTTTTTTCTTTACCTGAAGATAAAGAAAACATTGAAAAGAAGACATTTTGATGATATGAGGACATCAAGGGTAATAAGATGGCAGCATGATGGACATTCCAGAAAGAAGTTCCAAAATTGCTTTGAAGGGTGGAGTAGGTTCTGATGTCATGCACAGCTTCCCATGGGGAGCCCTTCTAGGTGAACATAGTGAAATTCAGCAATGAGGTATCTAACACTTTTTTTTAGGATGAGTTTGCGAACTTCATTGTAGACTAGAGTATCGACAAAGATTTTAAAAGGATAATGAAAGAGAAGTGCCTTTCCTCCTACAAAGTGTTGATGTGTGTGTGTGTGGTTTTAGAGACAAGGTCTTACTCTGGTCTCCAGACTAGGATACATTGGCATGATCTCAGCTCGTGATGCCCTCAAACTTCTGGATTCACCGATCCTCTCGTCAGGGTTCCTGAGTAGTTAGGACTACAGGTGCAATCACAACTGGGTAATTTTTTCATTAGAGACAGTCTTGCTGTTTTTTCTAGGCTGGTCTCAAACCCCCAGCCTCAAGGGATCCTCTCTCCTTGTCTTCCCAAAGTTCGGGGATTAGATATAACCCATCATACCTGGCCTCAAGTGTGTTTTTGATTCATATTGCTTAATATTTATTTCTATTTATAATCCTGGATTCTTTATCAAAGGAAAGGCTCAATCTCTGAGGGTGCCCCTTATACTGTTTATAATGGCTCTATGGTGCTTTGCCTGGTGCTTTTGGCAAACTGTGAATGTATAGCTAATTGTTGTTCAAATCTCTGTACTTGAGAAACTTCAGAATGCAGAAAATTTGCATATGAACTAATTCAATGAAGAACAGATCTCACTATTTCACACAGAGGAAATAAAAGGAGAAGTATCTCCAAGAGTGAATAAAGCTTCTCGGTTTGAGTTCTATGAGTATTTATGAAATGACTGTAATACATTCCTGTCTTACAGCAGCGCTATTGAGATTTCTGAGCTTTATCCTGGTAAAAATCAGCCTTTACCTTTTTTAAAACTTTTCTATGTGATTATAAAGGCCCATTGTTAGCTTACACATCATAAAATGTGTGGATGAGAAGCCAGATATCTTATTTAGGCACAGTTCATATCAATTACAGCTCTACCTAGAAACTGTTAAGAATCAAATTTATGGCAAATACTAATGGCAAAGTTACAGGTTATTGAAAAATTTTAGCACATATAAGTTGTGAGGGTAGTCTTTCATGCCATTTCCCTGACATAAGGAGAGCCCCAGATTGCTTCAAATTGTTAAATTATGTAATTTGTATATGAGTGGTCATCAGGCAAAAAAAAGGCAGGAGAGGATGTCCACTGTTATCCTGGAGGAACAACACACAAAAAAACCCCTATTCAATTATGATATCTCAAGATTTCTGAAGAGTAGAAAATCAGATTTTTTTCACCAGCAAAGAATACACTGAAAAGAACACGGTACCCTATGTTCTAACAGATAGCTGATTTTATATACATATTTGTCATTTAACAATGATAATAAGAGAACATTAAATATCTCAGGCTAAAATTAAATGTAAGAATAGAAGGAAAATCTTAGATAATAAAAGTAAATAAAATTTAATTTAGACATTTAAAGCATATTACTGAAATAGACTGATAATCAAACCGGGGATACTTTTCCATAAATAACATGGAAGAAAGCTTGTCATATTTTAGAGGATAAATATTTATGTTAGTTGTGACATCTCTTGGAATACCTTTCCTCTGAATGGTGAGATTGGACTAGATTACCTCTAAGATTTAGATCTAAAATTCTAGAGATATTATGATTCTCAGTAAAAAAAAGACTGTACCTAAGGGATGTTGAATAAATTATTCCAGGGGAAATAAAGAAGCAGGTCAAGGACAGCACATCAAAAGTTCAGGTAAAAGGATGTGAAACACAACATCAAACTATGATCTTAACCACTAGCTTGAGGGAAAGCCAGTGTAAACAATTCAGATTCCAGATGAACTCTACCTGATCTTGACTCACTGTGAAATGCCAATTTTGCATTTACAATCGTATTTATTTGTTTAGTTACTTTGCACTGAAAGTTTACTTGAGGATTTTCTTTCTATTTATCATATGAGTACTGCTTATTGTTGTAGCATGCAAGTGTCTTCCAAAATAAGTAGACACATATGAAAATGAAACAACTTCTCAAGATAGGTAACCTCAGTCAGTTTGAGTAGGAGTGATGAGCTGATGGGGCTCATGGTAATAAACCTTGAAAATCTACGTCCACTACTTTTCTCTGATTATAAAATTACTAGACTTTACTTCAATCAATAAAGCTCATATAATACTTGTAGGACAGATGCAAAAATAGCATTCTTGCAAATAAATGTTTCTCATTTTCTTAGTCTTGAAATGAATAAAAAGAAGAAACAAAAAATTAATGAATAGGAGCATTTGCTTTATAATTAATTATCTGAATTACTGTCTTAGTGATAACATTTATGAACTATGAGACTTCAACAAAAATATTTAACTTCACTAAGAAGTCCAATCTATGAAATGGAGAGAACATGTTTCAAAATATTTTGACAATTAAAGAAGAAAAATCAAGAGAAGTGCTAACCATACTGCCTAAAATTAAAAGATAATCAAAGTTAGGTAATATATATTAATATTAAATATTAATTTGAGGGATTAATTTCATACACAGAATCTTAATTACTGCTGGAAACTTCTATCTTCTAATTTATTGTTTTTCACTTTTTTTAATCTTATAGCATACTTAAACTTATAGTTGAACTTCTGTGGCACATTCAAACAATAATGATCATAAAAAGTTTAAAAACAGCACAACCTTTTTATTTATTTATTAACACAAATAAAATGTACCATTATACCCTCCCAAAAAAGCAAAACAATGTATTATAATTTGTAATAAAAATATAACAATTAAACTTCTTTTAAAAACTTATTTGTATTTATTTATTTTTCTGTTTATTATAATTTAACATTTGATGAGATATCTGATCTTGACTTTTTTTAGAATATCTACTTTGCAGGTTGAATTTGGATAGGCACACTTCCTTCACAGATTCTAGCCAGGATCAATTTTTGTTTGTATTATTATTCATTGTAGAAAAGCTCATTTTACATAAATATGACATTGAGAATGAAAGAAGTCTTCCTTTTTTCTTTCTTTTGTTACTTCACATTAATATGAGCACACAAATTTTTAGGTTACGTTGATCTCAATGCAAAGTTCAAGTTCAAGTTGTGGAAGAGCCCTTAACCCAGGGGGCGTGTTGCACACCTCACATTGTGCACTCTAGGTGAGATCCTGCCAATAGCCCTCCGTCCTCCTGCCAATCACCCTCCCCTTTCACTCTGCTCTCTCTCTTCTCCTTTTCTACTTGTTAGACTATATTTATGTTTTATCATTTGTGTGGGCCTGTAATTGTTTATATATTGGTTTTGTATTAGTACTGAGTACACTGGATATTTATTCTTCCATTCTTGAGATACTTTACTAAGAGAAATGTGTTTCAAATCCTCCTAGGTAAACATAAAAGGTATAAAATCTCCATCTTTTCCTACAGTTGAATAATATTCCAGGGTATATATATACCATAGTTTGTTAATCCATTTATGGGCTGATGGGCATTTGGGTTGCTTCCACACTTTGGCTATTATTAACTGAGTTGTAATAAACATTCTAGCGTAAATATCTTTGTGGTAAAATGATGTTTGTTCTTCTGGGTAGATCCTTGAAATGGGATTCTGGGAACAAAAGAAAGTTCAAGTTTTAGTTCTTTGAGAATTCTCCATACTTCTCTCCATAAATGTTGCATTAGTTTGCCATCCTCACCAATAGTGCAGAAGTGCCACCTTTTCTCCACATCCACGCCAGCATCTGCAGATTTGGGACTTTGTGATGTGAGCTATTCTTATTGGAGTCAGATTATGTCTCAGGGTGCCTTTGATTTGCATTTCTCTGATGATTAAAAATGATGAGCATTTTTTCATGTGTTTACTGGCCATTCATATCTTATCTACAGAGTAGTGTCTGTTTAAGTCTCTTGCCCACTTAAAATGAGGTTGTTTGGTCTTTTCTTGTTGATTAATTTGAGTTATCTGTACATTCCAGTTATAAGGCCTTTGTCAGATTCACAATATGCAAAAATCTTCTCTCATTCTGAAAGCTCTCTGCTTTGGTTGTAGTGCCCTTATCTATGCAGAAGCTTTTTAACTTGATCAAATCTCACTTACTTATTTTTGGTATTGTTACAATTGCCAGAGGAGTTGCAGACTCGTTAGATTGTAGACAATCTTTTCCCAGGCACATATTTTCAAGTGTTTCCCCCACACTCTTCTAGAATTTTAATTGTTTCAAGTCTTAAGTTTAAATCTTTTTGGGGGGGGCATGAGTGGAAGTAGGAAGAAAGCCATTTGGTGGGATCTTGCCCCATGTGCATAATGCAAGGGTACATTTCAAAACAACTAAGAATAAATTATAAATGTCTTACTAAAAAAAAAATAAGAAGTGAGGTGATGGTTATGTTATTCAGTTTGATTTAAGCATTACACACTGCATATCAAATCTTCACATTGTATCCCATAAATGTATACAGTTATGATTTAATCACAAAAAAACTTTTATCCAGTGAGAATCAATTTTTGTTGATGGTGAGAGGTATGGGTCCAGTTTTAGTCTTCTACATGTGACTAACCAGTTCTCCCAGCAGCATTAATTAAATAGGGATTCTTTTCCCCAGTGCATGCTTTTATTAGTCTTATCAAGATCAAATGATGATATGTGACTAGGTTCATTTCTCAATTCTCTGTCCTATTATATAGATCTATATTTCTATTTTTGTGCCATTACCATGCATGTTTTGACACTGTAGATTTAGAGTATAACCTGATATCCAGTAACATGATGACTTCAGATCTGTTTTTATTTCTAAGAATTACATTGGCAGGTTGAAATTTTTTCTGGTTCCATATGAAATGAAGTACTATTTTATCAAGTTTCTTAAAGTATGACATTGGCACATTGATGGGGATAGCCTTAAATCTGTAGATTGCTTTGGGTGATATGGATCTTTTAATGATGTTTATTCTTCCCAAACACAAACATGATATGTTCTTCCATTTGTTAACATCTGCTATTTCTTTTCTCAGGGTATCATAGCTCTCTTTATAGAGATCTTTCATGTCCTTTGTTGGATATATTCCCAAGTATTTCATCTTATTCAGCACTACTATAGGAATAGTCTTTAATTTTATTTTTGGCTTGATTGTTATTGGCATAGATGAAGACTAGTGATTTGTGAATGTTGATTTTGTATCCTGAAATGCTGCATATTCCTTGACCACTTCTAAGAGCTTTGTAGTTGAGTCCCTGGAGTTTTCCAGGTAAACAATCATGTCATCTGAAAGAGTGGTAGTTTGACATCCTCTGTCCCCATTTGAATACCCTTGATGTCCTTCTTTTGCCTGATTACAAAGATTGAGACTTCAGCACTATGCTGAATAACAGTGGTGACAGTGTCCGTCCTTATCTAGTTCCTGGTCTGAGTAGAAATGCTTTCAGTTTTATTCCATTCAGTATGATATGGGCCATGGGTTTGTTGTAAATGGCCTCTATCTTTTCAAAGAACCAACTTTTTATTTCACTGACCTTTTCAATGATTCTTTTGTTTTCAATTTCATTTAATTCTTCTCTAATTTTGATGATTTTCCTTCTTTTGGGATTGAGGTCAGATTATTTTTCTTTTTCCAATTCTTGAGATAGTCCCTTATGGTGTTTATTTGCTGTTTTTCTCTTTTTTTTCATGAAGGCATCTAATGCCATAAATTTTCTTCTCAGGACTGTCTTTCCCATATTCCATATGTTTTGATATTTTGTTGCTTGATCATTTTGATCAAGATATGTAATGATTTCCTTCTTAATCTCATCTTTGACCCAGCTGTCATTCAGCATAAAGTTATTTAGTTTCTATGACATTATTTGAGAATGAAGATTTCTGTTACTGTGGAGAAGATACAAGGAATAATTTTTATTCTTTGGAATTTGTTGAGGTTGCACTTCTGTCCTTAGTTATAATCAATTTTGGAGGATGATCTGTGGACTGATGAGAAGAACGTGTATTTAGTTTTGTTAGGATGAAATCTTCTGTATCTTTCTTTTAAGTCCATTTGTTCTAGGGCCATATTTAAGTCCATTATCTCTTTGTTTGTTTCTTCTTGGAGGATCTCTCCAGTACTGTGAAAGGGGTGTTAAAATCTCCAACTATTATAGTGCAGGAAGATACATTATTCAGATCATTTAGGGCTGGTTTTATAAATCAAGGAACATTCAGATAGGATGTGCAAATGTTAATTATCAAAATCTCTTTATGGTGTGTGCTTTCCTTGACAAGTATGTAGTGTCTGTCCTTTTCATTCCTTATTTCTATTGGTTTAAATCCAATTATATCTGCAAATATGATTGCAACCTTCTTTTTTTCTGATTTTGATTTGCCTGAATTATTATTTTCCATCCCTTTACCTTGAATCTTGTTTTATTCTTTGAGGTTAGGTGTGCTTCTTGGAGGCAACAGATTTTAGGTCTGAGATTTTTGTATTCAGTCTGTCAGCCTTGCCTCTTCTGAAGAGAATTCAAGCCCTTCACATTTATTGTTAAAATTGATAGATATGGTACATATTTCATTTTTTAGAGTTCCAGAGCTTATTTTTATCTCTTTCATCAGTGGCAACAAAGTTTTGTTCTTTAATTTCTGGGTGTTTACTTTGGTGGTGGAGCATTGTGCTGGACCCTACAAAGAATGGATTTGAGAACTTCCTATAAAGCTGGTCTTAAGCAAATTTCTTCATGATTTGCATGTCAGTAAAATATTTGACTTCTCCTTTACAAATGAAATTCAGTTTAGAAGGGTACAGTATTCTGGCTTGAAAATTGTTTAAGAAAGATTAAGTCCAATGATCATTCTCTTCTGGTTTGAAAAGTTTCAACTGAAAGATCTGCAGTCATCTTGATATTTTTCCTTTTGTAGGTAAGACTTTTCTCACACCTGATAGCTTTCAGGATTTTTTTCCTTTATATAAACTTTGGCAAGGTTAATTACAATGTGCCAAGGTGATGCTTTGGATTGAATCATCCTGGGGTTCTGAAACTACCTACTGTCTAAATTTCTGTGGTTCTTGCAGTGTTTGGGAGTTTCTTCACTATTATATCTTGGAGTATAGCATCAATGCCTTTAGAACCATCTCTTCTTCAGGAATTCCTATAATTTGGATGTTGGGTCTTTTGGAATGATCATATATATCTCTCAGGGAATATTCTGTTCTTTTTTCTGCCTGTTTAAATGATTGGGATACTTCAAAGTCTTGTCTTCAATTTCTGAAATTCTTTCTTTTCCATGCTCTACTCTAATTGTGAGTGTATTTTGAAGTTCCTCAAATGACTTTCAATTCCTTAAGTGCTACTATATCTGTCCTCAGAATATCCATATCCTTGGTGATCTGCTCTTTGAATTCATTAATTTCCAGAGAAAACGGTTGGATTTTTTTTTTATTTCTATTTCCATCTTCTCACTTCCAATCATCTTATTTTTCATTAATATTCTGAATAATTTTTCTAACATTTCAGCAATTTCTTTATGGATGATATTTTCTGTTGTATCTCACTTGTAATCTCTTAGGGGAATTGAGCTGCTCTGATTATTCATCTTGCCAGAATTATTCTGCTGGTTCCTTTCCATGAATATTTTATGTTTTTTAAAAAATATACTAATTGTAGTTTTTTAGTTGAAATGACAGGTTATCCTTGAGTAGTTATTGAGAGATAATTTAATTGAGGACACTTAAGAAACATTGTGCTAACCTATTTGGCTATTACAAGTGGCGGAATGAGACTGGATCAGGAGGCCAGCCCCCTTGGGGAACTGGAGCTAACCACCCCTTGTCGGATGAGCTGGAGTTTGTGATTTTGGTTTTCCCCTACAGCCTTGCAAAGGTCCCTTGCAGGGCTGCAACCAGAGTCTCTGTGGGCTGGGTTGGTGAAACAGGGCAACTTAACTCTGCTGTGGTATTTTTCTGGAGTCTCTGCTAGGGCAAAGATACAAACGCCTGCAGCTCTGTCCCCCTGACAGCGATAGCAGAGGGGAATCTGTGGAATGACTAGCCGAATCCATCACTGACTGCTGTAACCTCCTAAATGCTGCTCCAACAATGTCAAACAAGTGCTGAACTTGCAATCCCAGACAGCAGTGGCACAAGAGTAAGAATCTGCTGATATCTCTGCCTGAGAGTTGTTGCCAAACTCACTCAGGTAGTGCATGTGATACCCACACAAACGAGTTTAGAGGGTTGCCAGGCAGTCAGAGAACAAGAGTCTGCAGGCAGTTCACCTGAGAGATTACAGGGTGAGGGGTAAGGAAGGGTCTTTTTTAGTGGGAAAAGGAGTCCACAGAGATCAAACCTCTGCCCACCAAAGTCAGAACTGCCATGCCACTATTTTTGTGCAGCAGCTCACTGGCCCAACACAATGCACCTACCTCTCTGCAAACTTGCCAGACACTATGAACTCTGAAGAGGGCAAACCACCAGGCAACCAAGATAGGAAGCAGGGTGTGCTCTGGCCTCAGGATTGTGGAGAGAATACTTGTTGACTTTTGTGCCAGGCAGGTTGAGGCCGTGACTTAGAGGTGGAAACTCCCAGTTGTAGGAGTACAGACTTTGTGTCTCTCTTCTGTGGGGTAGGTCCCTGACGAGTAGATCCTATCTGATCTTTGTTCATTCTTCCTCTTTCTTGGCCTTCAAGCTTTTCTCAGTGGGATGATGTGCACCTGTTTTCTCCTCCCTGTGCTCATTTCTGCTCTTTTAGCTTCTCTGAGTCCAACGTCTTTCCTTCTGGACAGTGGCCTCTCGTGAAAGCTGCTCCTAATCAGCTTTCCTAATCATCTTACCTCTCCAGATGAAGTCTTTCCATTGCTTTTTTTGAAATATTTAAACATTCAACTTTGAGAGATAACCAAAAGGGTTGCAAAATCTTTTGTTGAATATTTTAATTGCAATTCTCTGTCTTTCTTATTTCAGCTAATTTTTCCTCTTCTATAGTATTAAATTTCCTGATACACAGTCACTTAAAACAAAATAATTTCTCATCTAATTAAGAGACATTATATTATGTGTAGGCATAGGAAAACACTTTTCAAAACTTTTGTACAATAAATCTAAAGTTTGTAAAAGTTGTCAATAAGATTTTTAGACAGTTTACACCTTTGAACTAGTTAGAACATGTCTTCTACATTTCTCTTATAATCCTTTGCTTCCAGAGCAGTAATTTTTCTCTGAAAGCATTAATTTTACCTGTAGACGTTAGACTACTTTTATGATTTTCCTGCATACTCTTAGAAAGAGTAGTCAAACACTGAAAAAAAATCTCCAAGAAATGCAGCTTTCTTATACCAAAGCACATCACACAGTAAATCACATAATTTGGAATGTTTCATTTTTTAAAAGGTTGATACTTCTTTTAATTCACAAATTTTAAAAATTTAATTCTTGTGTATTTTTAACAGTTTTACCGAAGTATAACTTTTATACAAAAAAATTGTGCTTATTTAATGTATACAATCCGGTGAGTTTGGACATGTAAATGCACCATGAGTGCATCATCACAATCAAAGTAATGATTGTGCCCATCTTACCCATGGTAGGAGGGTAGATCTCATGTAAATAAACAAAAGGACATGAGAAAACGTTTGGAGAGGATGGGTATGTTAATTCACAAAAATCTTAACAGAACTCTTCCTTGAGATAATTATCTTACTTCTGCATGCAATGAGAAGCATCCATTGAGGAACACAATTCTGGAAGTATCTTAATTGCAATGTCCTGTTTTTTATATAATTAATAATTTTAATAGTGTCATCTAGGACCTTTGTAACTCAGCACTAATGATTTTGAAACTATCATTTCTTTGCATAGAAAACAGTGTGCAAAAATAATTTGGAATTCTTTTTTTGCACAATTGTAACATTCTTTTCACACCTTTGACATAGATAGGGCCCCATGCATACAAATACTTATACTCGAATTCTAAGACAAGTTATTAGAATTAAAGTAATTATTGATCAGATTGATAACTTGGGCTTTTCTTATTGCTTGGAGTGGTTGAAAAAATAATTATTATTTTATGATTTCTTCTTTATAGATAAACGTATTTAATACTAAAAGTTACTGTTTATTATAACAACGGTATACTTATATAATCAATTTAAAGAAGTTTTAATTTTGATATGTACACTTACTGTGTTTTGAACTTCTTTCAAAAATAATTTGATGAATGATATTTAAATCTTTTCACAGAAGGGGCGGAGCAAGATGGCAGAGGAGAAACAGCTTTTTTAAAACCGGGCACAGTGACATAGGGGAGAGAAGGCTTCAGGCACCTCAGGATCGTGGGCTTTGCCCAGGAACATCCCTTCCAGGGCCTAGGGAGGCAGTGGGAGACTTCCGGGCCACAGTAGGAGGATAAAAGCAGTGGAGAAGGGGAAAGTGTTTGCATTTGGCCTCCGGCCATTAGCTGTGGCAGTTGCAGGTGGCAGAAGCTACAGCAGCGGTGAGAGTGTGCACACAGATAAGGCCTTCCCTGTGGGGTTTTTTAGACTTGGGCTCTCCGTTGAGTTACCTTGGGAGTCCTTGGGTGAGCAAGCAACTTTGAACAGAGCCCAGATATTGGGACTGAGGTGCAGGAGCAGAGCAGAGTGTTCATTGTAGACTTCAGGCTGAGTGCAGCCATTGTGGAAGAGCTGCCTTGCAAGCTCAGCCTTCAGGGTCCTACAGCAAGACTAAGTCTGGGAGACATTGGACAAGTGACAAAGTGACTTGAGCAGCTCTCAGAGGACAGGACTGAGCTGCCATGGGCTGAAAGGAGGTTTAATGTTTGGCTGCAGGCTAGGTGCATCCATTATGGGAAAGTTGCCTTGCAGGCTGGGCCCTCAGGGTCCTAGGGCAAGGCTGGTTCAGGCTCACCTGACAAGCGGCAGCCACTTCTGGAGAGATCCGAGCAACACACCCTTTCCTGGGATAGCCACTGCTTAGCCAAGGGACACAATTTGGAAAGGTTGAGGGATGTGTATTAAGTGGGCTGAGGGGAGTTCAACAGTGTTTGAGAGCAAAGAAGTCAGCAGAGGTTTCCAGTGGCCATCTTATACCGCTGTATTGTGATTAACATATCATATCCCAGAAGATCACCTGTTGCCCAAGCAATAAAACATGATAAAACAAACAGGAACATATATGTGGGGAAAGAATCCCTGTTCAATACATGGACAACTGGATATCCAGTGTAAAACACTGAAACTGGACCCTCACCTTTTTCCACTTTCAAAAGTTGATTCAAAATGGATACAAGACTAAAAGTTAAGGCACGAAATGGCAAAAATCCTCAAAGAAAGAATGAGAAAAATACTTGAAGATATCAGGCTAGGGAAAGACTATGAAGAAGACTTCCATGGCAATTGCAACAACAGCAAAAATAAACAAATGGGACTTAGTTAAACTGAAAAGCTTCTGTACAGCTAAGGAGACAACAACCAAAGCAAACGAAAACCTACACAATGGGGAAGGATATTTGCATATTTTGAATGGGACCAAAGTTTATAACTAGGATTTAAAGAGAACTCAAATCAATCAACATAAAAAGACCCAACAATCCCTATTTCAGTGTTGAAGAAAAATGAATACAACCTTCTCTAAAAAAGTGAGATGAATGGTTAAAAGCATATGAAAAAATGTTCATCATCTCTAATTATTAGAGAAATGCAAAAGAAAACTGCCCTGAACCACCTAACCCCAGTGAGAATGGCAAAAGTCACAGAATCTCAAAACTGCGGATGTTGGTATAGATGTGGAGAGAAGGGAATACTGTTACACTGCTGGTGGGATTGCAAACTAATACAACATTTTTGGAAGAAGTATGGAGAAACCTCAAAGAACTCAAATTAGACCTCCCATTTGATCCTGCAATCCCATTACTGGGCATCTACCCAGAAGAAAAAAAATTCTTTTACCATAAGGACACTTGCACTAAACTGTTTACTGGAGCTCAATTCACAAGTGCCAAAAGTGGAAACAGCCTAAATGCCCACCAACCCAGGAATGGGTTAACAAGCTGTGGTATACCATGGAATACTATTCAGCCATTAAAAAATATGGAGACTTTACAGTCTTTGTATTAACCTGGTTGGAAGTGGATCACATCTCTCCTAGTAAAGCATCATAAGAATGGAGAAGCAAGAATTGTATGTAATTAATTTTGATATGAGGTCAATTGATGACCTAGTACATGGTGTGGGCTGGGGGAAGGGGAGAGAAGAAAGAGAAAGGGAGGTAAGGGGGTGGGGGGTCAAGGTGTGTAACACACCTTCTGGGGGTGGGACACAATTATAAGAGGGATTTCACCTAACAAATGTAATCAGTGTAACCTAACTCTTAGCACCCTCAACGAATCCCCAACAATAAATAAATAAATAATAAATAAATAAATACTTTTCACAGCACACTAGTTGGACACTGCACACTGATTGAGAATCATTACCCTAGTTCTCAGTCTATTCTAGAGAATATTCACACACTTGGGGAGAATGTAGGTATTTCTGTTAGTGGAATATTCTTTTTTTTTTTTAATAATTTTATTGAATCATAATTATGTACATTGGTGCAATCACAGGGCACGATTCATATACATTCAGAAATATTTTGATCATACTGTTACAGATATCCTTCATGGCATTTCCTTGATCACT
>CAUYON010067704.1:0-18967 GCA_963573935.1 Arctocebus calabarensis | reverse complement strand
GCCTCAGCTTCCCGAGAAGCTGGGACTACAGGCGCCTCGCCCGGCTACTTTTTTGTTGTGGTTTCTTAGCTGGCCAGGGCCACTGCTGTTTCTTAGCTGGCCAGGGCCAGTTTGGAACCTGCCACCCTTGGCATATGGGGCTGGCGCCCTACCTACTGAGCACAGGCGCCGCCCATCTTTGGAATTCTTTATCTGTTATTTCAATATTTTCATTTTGGTTGGTATTCATTGCTATTGAGTTGGTCTTACTTTTCAGGGATGTCCTTTCTGTCTGATTTTTCATACTTCTGGACTTCTTTTGCTGATTCCTTCTCATCTGGAGCAGCCATTACTTCTTATTGTTGAATTTTCTTTTGGTTAGATGGGGTGTGTCTTTTTCCTCTCTCACTCATAGGGGTCTGACTGCAGCATCTTTGGCTTTGCTTGTGGGGGCTTTGATGGCAATCTAGGCTCTGGATGGATGCCTTGGCTATAGATATCCTTACTTGAGTGGTTTCTCAGTTGCTAATTGTTTATAGGCTGTAGCAGTGGTGAGCTGTGTGTTTGGGCAGATTTGTATTTTTGTTGAGGGAGGATGGAGGTCCTTGAAATCTTTTCTGCTTCCCCAGCCCTGTGGCCTTGTTAACAGTGTGCATTGTATTAGCACTTCCAGTTTATCTCTGAGACAGTAGTTGGTGCTGGTAAGGATCAGCCTCACCATTTTGGAGTTAGTAAATGTAAAGGGCTGTGCAAATTGACCTCCCTACCAATAGGTGTCACTTGCCAGAAGGAACAAGTTTCAGTGTTGTTAGGACCTGTGACCAGCTGCAGACCCTCAGAAGTACTCAAATGCCCCAGGTGGTGGGTGGGGCCCTGGAAGTGCTCCGCCACAGCTGAGCCTGGTGGGGGAGTGAGACTGAACGGGATGGCCACACACCAAAGCTGGTAAGCTAGCTGTCTTGTAAGGATCAAGGTCTGCTCCCAGGCCTCCAGGGTGGGGCTGCCCATCCAGAAAGTTTGTTTGTGGGGACAGTGGCCATCTGCGATTCGTAGTCCAGCTATCAGGTGCAGTTTTTTTGTCTTCTGCCCTCTCCTCTGCTCTGCAGTCTACCTCAGGCATCCAGAGGCTGGGTCCTTCATGTGGATGCTCAGGGCTGGCAGCTTCCCATCCAGGATCTCGCCCTGGGCTGAGAGTATAAGGGTGCTGTGTGTGTGGGCTGCAGCTATGATCCCCACTGCCCTCTCCTCTCAGTTCTGCCCATGTAGGCTCCCTCTGCTCCCAAGATTAGTTCATATATCTCACCTCTATAGCCATGAGCATCATGGTCAAATCCTGGGGATATGTACTCTGGCCTGCAGGGTTTTCCTTGGGTCCCTGAAGATCAATCCCTGACTGTGCCAGGGAGAAGCATGAAGGGCCCAAGTGTCCTATGGGGTGCCCTTGCAGGTTTTCTGTCCCTCTGCTTTAGGGTGTGCCCTGCTCTGATGCAGCAGCAGGCAAGCACCACCAGGATCACTTGAGAGTGGGGTACTCACAGTCTGAGCACTCTTAGTCTGCTGCAGGTCTTCAGGAAGAAAGGTTTGAGTCCCACTTTCGGTGGAAGCCTCTGTGTGGTGTGTGTACCAGCAGGAGAGGCAGTTGTTTCTGAGAGCCCTGAATCAATCCTCTCTCTCAGGAGCCATGGGCAGGTAAGGCAGTCTGGATGGTGGAAGGCTAACACTATGGTAGTCTCCATTTCTCTCTCCAGAGGCAGCCTGCCTAGAATGTCCAGGCTCTGGGTCACACAGATCCTCCATGGCCACTGGCCTCTGTGGCTCCTGCTGTCTAGGCCAGAGGTTGTGTGGGACTTAGCAAGATGAAAACTGAGGGCTGAAGCCCTTTGGGAGGACAGAGGCACGTGGTGGGTGGAGAATATGGCACCTGCCATCTAAACTTGAGTCTATAGTGATGGGAACTGACCCTAGCGGTGCTTCATTTGCCATCCATGGATCTGAGTGGGAAGCACGTCTCTGACAGCCTCCTTCAGACATGGCCCTGTGGATTCTCTCTCTGACTGCTTAGTGTCTACTTAGTGTCTCTTCTTCAAATCTTCCTCAAGCATGTACACTCTGCCATAAGCCTGCCGCCTTGCCTCTTAAAATTCTCCCTACCCTGTGAGAAAACAGTCCCAGGCCTCAAAACGTTCTTATAACTTGTCAGTTTGTAGCATCTCAGGCTTCTGTCCAATACTAATGGGACCTTCCTCCTTCTAGGATTTTTATTTTATTTATTTAATTAATATATTTATTTATTTATTTTTTAGAGACAGAGTCTCGCTTCGTCAACCCTCAGTAGAGTACGGTGGTGTCATAGCTCACAGTAACCTCCAACTCCTGCGCTTAGGTGATTCTCTTGCCTCAGCCTCCCAAGTAACTGGGAATACAGGCACCCGCCACAATGCCTGGCTATTTTTTGTTGCACTTTGGCCAGGGCCAGGTTGGAACCTGCCACCCTTCTCAAATGGGGCCTGCGTCTTACCCACTGAGCCACAGGCACTACCCCTTCCTTCTAGGTTTTAAAAGTTCCTAAGGGATAGAGGGTTGGCTCAAGTCTGTTAGAAGCTAGGAACTGCATAAATGTTACAATACCAACCAGGGTTGATGGGTTACGTAAAAGCGTTGGTTTTAAGAGTTCCTTTGTCCATATCCTAGTTTTATCATTGGCTAGATAGGTGACCTTAAATAAGTTCAGTTTCCTTATTTACAAAATGAGGATAACGTTATTACTTTTGTTGGGAAAAGTAAATAAGAAAATGTATGTACAGTCTTCAGAATAGTGTCTAGTACGATACTCATTAATAAATGTTAGCTATCATTATTGTTACTGCTGTGATGATACTGACTAACCTACTTCATAGGAAAGCAGGCAAGTTTTATGAAATATTAATAAAATGACTATCTTAAATGACTTGTGGCTATCAGTTACCTTTCCCAATTTCCTGATGCCACATTCTTTACCTTTCATCTTCTCTGGGATCCACACCTTACCACCTAGTTCTTCTCATTTTTACTGTATAGCTGTTTAAACATTTTACTCGTAGCAATTTATTCAGTCTTGCCTGTCTAAAAATGAAACTTTATAACTAAACTCAATCTAGTTTATAGTGGGAAAAATTATCTATGGCCTGAAAATGGAGAGAAGCAATTACTGGGTGCAGTGATGCCGTTGCTTGGTGACATCAGTCTTGGCATTTTCTAGTGACGCTCAAGGGATTATCTGATTCTATAGGCATGCATGCCATTGACTATTCTATTAACTAAGTTATCTTACAACTCTGTCGGGATAGATGGTAACTTGTAAATAACTGATGATAAAACAAATGATTCTTGTTGATAACAATGCAAATGAATTTTGGTCAGTAGAAATATAACTTTGCTCTGTAGAAAAGATAAACTAAGCATTAAAGTTTATCACCCCAAAAGATATTAATCTGTTTTGCATCATCAGCAAATTAATTTCAGCATTTCTGATTTTGTGTGTCTATATCACAAAATTTGTTCTTCAAATTCTACTTAAAACTAATCATCCTCTGGCTCCTTTATTAGTAAGTTGAATAAATCCTTTGACAAATGTTTATTTTATATTTGTTGAGAATTTTTAATTATTTGAATAAAATACTTTAGTTATTTCCACTGCTGGGGGAAATTTAAACTTGTCAATTAGAAGCTGATTTTTGTTCTTCAGTGTGGTTTTCAATGTGCTTTTCAGTTTGTTTGTCAATATAATAGATTTAGGATTTAAATGCAGTCAGTTCAAGATTCTTCCCTTGACTTCTTACATTCTCCACAAGGAACTCTTTTACTTCTCTGAGTAAGAGTAATTTGGTTACAGTGCCAAATTCTACATTATGTTTTCTACATGTATGTAGATGAGGGGTCAGCAGATTCTGGACCCTGACCAAATGCTGCCCATCGCTTGTTTTGTAAATAAGTACTGAAGACAAAATACACACTCATGCACTTGTGTGTTTTCTATGGCTGTTTTTCACGTTACAGTGGTGGAGTCGAGTAGTTTTAACATAAACTGAATGGCTCTTCAAGTCTAAAGTATTTGCTGTCTGGCTTTTACATACAGAGCTTGCTGACCTCTTTTAATAGTGTCCAGTGTTCATGTAACAAAGTACCACAACTAGATGGTCTAAATGATAGAAATGTGTTATCTCATACTTTCTGAATCTAGCCCAAGATGGAGGTGTTGCTTAGCGCTGGTTCCTGTGAGGTAAGACAGAATGTTCCATGCCTTCTCCTAGCTCCCGGGGGTTTGCTGGCCTCATCAGTGTTCTTTGGTTTATAGATGCATCACCGAGATATCTGCTTTCATCTTCACATGATTTTCTTCCTGTGTCTTTTCATATGATCATCCCTGTTTTCAAAGTTCTCATTTTTTTTTTAAATCATAGCTGCATACATTAGTGCAATCAAGGGGTACAATGTGCTGGTTTCATATACAATCTGAAATATTTTCATCAAACTGTTTAACATAGCCTTCAGGGCATTTTCTTTGTTATTGTATGAAGACAGTTGTATTCTGCATTTAGTAAGTTTCACCTGTGCCCTTCTAAGATGCACCATAGGTGTGGCCCCACCAATTACTCTCCCTCCACCCCAACCTCACCCCTCCCCTCCCCTCCTTTGCCCCTTTCCCCATATTCTTGTGCTACAGTTAGGTTATAGCCTTCACATGAAACCCTATAAATTAGCTTCATAGTAGGGCTGAGTACATTGGATACTTTTTCTTCCATTCTTGGGATACTTTGCTAAGAAGAATATGTTCCAGCTCCATCCATGTAAACATGAAAGAGGTAAAAAAGGTAAGTCTCCATCTTTCTTTAAGGCTGCATAGTGTTCCATGGTATACATGTACCACAATTTATTAATCCATTCATGGGTTGATGGGCACTTGGGCTTCTTCCATGACTTAGCAATTATGAATTGGGCTGCAGTAAACATTCTGGTACAGATGTCTTTGTTACAATGTGATTTTTGGTCTTCTGGGTATATACCTAGTAGAGGAATTGTGGGATCAAATGGTAGGTCTATTTTTAGATCTCTAAGTACTCTCCAAACATCCTTCCAAAAAGAACATATTAGTGTGCATTCTCACCAGCAGTGTAAAAGTGTTCCCTTTACTCCACATCCACACTAACATCTCTGGTTTTGGGATTTTGTTATGTGGGCTAATCTTACTGGAGTTAGGTGATATCTCAAAGTAGTTTTGCCTTGCATTTCTCTAATGATTAAGGATGGTGAGCATTTTTTCATGTGTCTGTAGGCTGTGAGCCTGTCTTCTTTAGAGAAGTCTCTCTTCAAGTCTTTTGCCCATCCTGAGATGAGTTCACTTGTTCTTTTCTTGCTAATACGTTGGAGTTCTCTGTGGATTCTGGTTATTAAACCTTTGTCGGAGGCATAACCTGCAAATATTTTCTCCCATTCTGAGGGCTGTCTGCTTGATATACTTACTATGTTCTTGGCTGTACAGAAGTTTTTTAGTTTGATCAGGTCCCAGCAGGGTATCTTTGATACTTCTTCAATTGCCTGGGAAGTCCTCCTCATAAAATATTCATCCAAGCTGATTCCTTCAAGAGTTTTCCCTGCACTTTCTTCTAGAATGTTTATAGTTTCATGTCTTAAGTTTAAATTTTAATCCAGTGAGAGTGTATCATAGTTAATGGTGAGAGGTGTGGGTCCAGTTTCAGTCTTCTACAGGTCGCTAGCCAGTTCACCCAGCACCATTTGTTAAATAGGGTATCTTTTCCCCACTGAATGTTTTTAATTGGCTTGTCAAAGATCAAGTAACAGTAAGTAGCTGGATTCATTTCTTGGTTCTCTATTCTGTTCCATACATCTACCTCTCTGTTTTTGTGCCAGTACCATGCTGTTTTGATCACTATCGATTTATAGTATAGTCTCAGGTCTGGTAGCATGATTCCTCCTGCTTTGCTTTTATTTCTGAGTAATGTCTTCGCTATTTGAGGTTTTTTCTGATTCCATATAAAACAAAGTATTATTTTTTCAAGGTCTTTAAAATATGACAGTGGAGCTTTGATAGGAATTACATTAAAATTATATATTGCTTTGGGTAGTATAGACATTTTAACAGTGTTGATTCTTCCCAGCCATGAGCATGGGTGTTTTTCCATTTGTTAACATTTTCAGCTATTTCTTTTCTTAAAGTTTCATAGTTCTCTTTATAGAGATCTTTCACATCCTTTGTTAGGTAAACTCCCAAATATTTAATCTTCTTTGGCACTACTGCAAAAGGAATAGAGTCCTTGAATGTTTTTTCGGCTTGGCTATTGTGGTATATATAAAGGCTACAGATTTATGGGTGTTGATTTTGTAGCCTGAGACATTGCTGTATTCCTTGATCAGTTCTAAAAGTTTTGTGATAGAATCCCTAGTGTTTTCCAGATATACAATCATATCGTCTGCAAAGAGTGAAAATTTGATCTCTTCTGACCCAATGTGGATACCCTTGATCACCTTTTCTTCCCTAGTTGCAATGGCTAAAACTTCCATTACGATGTTTTGAAGAGCAGAGGAGACAATGGGCAACCTTGCCTGGTTCCTGATCTAAGTGAAAATGATTCCAATTTAACTCCATTCAATACGAGATTGGCTGTGGGTTTGCTGTAGATGGCCTCTATTAGTGTAAGAAATGTCCCTTCTATTCCAATTTTCTGAAGTGTTCTGATCATGAAGGGATACTGGATATTGTCAAAAGCTTTTTCTGCATCAATTGAGGGAATCACATGGTCTTTATTTTTTAATTTGTTTATCTGCTGAATTGCATTTATAGATTTACATATATTGAACCAGCCTTGAGACCCTGGGATAAAGCCCACTTGGTCATGGTGTATAATTTGTTTGATATGTTGTTGGATTCTGTTTGCTAGAATCTTGTTGAATATTTTTGCATCAATATTCATTAGTGATATTGGTCTATAATTTGTTTTCTTGTTGGGCCTTCCCCTGGTTTAGGGATCAAGGTGATGTTTGCTTCATAGAATTTTGGGGGCAGTATTCCTTCTTTTTCTATATTTTGAAAGAGGTTTAGTAATGTAGGTACTTGTTCTTCTTTAAAGGTTTGGTAGAATTCTGACGTGAAGCCATCTGGTCCTGGGCTTTTCTTTTTAGGGAGATTTTGTATAGTTGATGCTATGTCAGAACTTGATATAGGCCTGTTCAACATTTCCACTACATTCTGGCTAAGTCTTTGTAGGTGACATGCTTCCAAGTATTGGCCAATTTCCTTCAGATTTTCATATTTCTGAGAGTAAAGTTTCTTGTAATAGTCATTAAGGATTTTTTGAATTTCTGAGGGGTCTGTTGTTATTTCATCTTTACTATTTCTGATTGAGGAAATTGAAGATGTTACTCTTTTTTTCCTGCATAGGTTAGTCAAAGGTTTATCTATTTTATTGACCTTTTTAGAAAACCAACTTTTTAATTTATTGATCTGTTGTATAATTCTTTTGTTTTCCATTTCATTTAATTCTGCTCTAATTTTGGTTATTTCTTTTCTTCTGCTGGGTTCGGGGTTGGAATGTTCTTCCTTCTCCAGTTGCTTGAGACATTCCATTAAGTTGCTAACTTCCTCTCTTTCTGTTTTCTTGAGGAAGGTTTGTAGTGCTATAAATGCCCCTCTGAGGACTGCCTTTGCAGTATCCCTGATGTTCTGATAATTCATGTCTTCATTATCATTTTGTTCCAAAAATTTGGTAAGTTCCTTCTTAATCTCATCTATCACCCATCTATGCTTCAGCATAAGGTTATTTAGCTTCCATGTTTTTGTACGAGTATGCAGATTCCTGTTGTTATTGAGTACAACTTTTATTCCATGATAGTCTAAGAAGATGCAAGGAATAATTTCTATTTTTTTAAATTTGCTGAGGTTAGACTTGTGACCTAGGATGTGATCAAATTTGGAGTATGTTCTGTGGGCTGATGAGAAGAATGTGTATTCAGTTTTGTTGGGATGAAATGTTCTGTAGATGTCTATTAAATTCAGATGTTGAATGGTTAAGTTTAAATGTAAAATTTCTTTGCTTAGCTTCTTTTTGGAGGATCTATCCAGCACTGCTAAAGGGGTGTTAAACTGTCTGAATACTATGGAGCTGGAGGAAATCAAGTTGCTCATGTCTGTTAGAGTTTCTCTTATAAATTGAGGCACATTCTGGTTGGGTGCATAAATATTAATAATTGAAATCTCATCATATTGAGTGTTACCTTTAATAAATATGTAATGTCCATCCTTGTCCTTCCTTATTTTGGTTCATTTGAAGCCGGTTGTATCTGCAAATAGGATTGCAACACCTGCTTTTTTCTGTTTTCCATTTGCCTGGAATATAATTCACCATCACTTCACCTTGAGTCTATATTTATCTTTTAAGGTAAGATGAGATTATTGTGTGCAGCAGATATCTGGCCTGAGTTTTTGTATCCAGTCAGCCAACCTGTGCCTCTTTAGAGGATAATTTAAACCATTCACATTAATTGAAGAATATTGAAAATCTGAAAATCTGTTGGACATTTTTAATCCTGTCATTGCTGTGGATGTTGGAATTTGGTAATAAGTTTCTGGGTGAGTAAACTTTTATGGTGGAGGATTACGCTGATCATCATGGAAGATAGGTCTGAAAATATCCTAGAAAGCTGGTTTAGTTATGGCAAATTTCTTCAACATGTGGATGTTGTTGAAGTATTTAATTTCTCCATCATAAATGAAATTCAGTTTAGCTGGATACAGGATCCTGGGTTAAAAGTTGTTTTGTTTTAGGAGATTAAAAGTCAATGACCATCCTCTTCTAGCTTGAAATGTTTCAGCAGAGAATCTGCAGTTATTCTAATATTCTTCCCCTTATAGGTTATGGTTTTCTTCCATCTGGCTGCTTTCAGAATTTTCTCCTTCATATTAATTTTCGTAAAATTGATTATGATGTTCCTGGTGAATGTCTTATTTGGGTTGGGTCATACTGGAATTCTGAAACTGTCTGCTATCTGAATTTCAGAATCTCTTGGCATGTATGGAAAGTTCTCTTTCATAATCTCATGAAGAAGAGACTCTGTACCTCGTGAAGCCACTTCGTCACTTTCGGGGATCTCTATGAGGCAAATATTGTTTTTCTTCAAATTATCCCAGAGCTCTCTGAGAGAGTAATCTGTTTTTGCCCTCCATTTCTCTTCCTCTTTGGAAGTTTGGGAGCATTCGAAAGCTTTGTCTTCCATGTCAGAATTCCTTTCTTCTGCTTGCTCCATTCTGTTACTGAGGGATTCTACTGTATTTCTCAGATCTTTGAGGGCTGCAACTACTTGTCTCAATGTGTCAAAATCTTTGGTCATTTTGTCTTTGAATTCGTTGAATTTTTGAGACATCTTTTGGGTCATCTTTTGGATTACTGCTTGAAATTCTAATTCCACTTTTTCCTCCATTCCGCTAATCTTATTTGCTATCCAGATTCTGAATTCGATTTCTGACATCTTTCTTATGCAAGGGCTCTTGTGCTGTATCTGCCTTATTGTTCCTTGGGGGAATTGGTCTACTCTGATTATTCATATTGCCAGAGTTTTTCTGTTGATTCCGCTTCATGATTGTTTTTTGCCATTGCCTCTGACTGTCCTGAGAGTTGGGTAGGGGGGGGTCTATCCAAGATTAGACCCCAGCGGGATCACTCTGTTGTTGCTGGATCTTTGTAGGGAGTGACCCTGTAACTCCTCTGGGACTGCCCAGCCAGGTGGGTTCTGTCTGTGGAAGCAGCTCCAGAGTGTGACACGCCCGGATCCAGCAGCAGGGTGTGGGATGGTGCACATGGTTCTGGGAGTACCCGGCACCAGTTGGTGTTGGCAAAGAGAGACCACGCCTCCAGCTGTCTCTGGCCGGGAGGAGGGCTCCGGAGGGAGGGCACTGGTCGCAAGGCCTCTGGAGTCCCTGGCCAGATGGGTGGAGCCCATGTGGAGGCAGAGAGGATATGGGAGGATGCGAGTTGTGCGACTTCCGGAGTTCCTGGCTACCATTGACAGGCAGAGGCCCAGCAGGCATGGGGACATGAGGCAGCGCAGTTGCAGCCGGAGTCCCTGACGGAGCGCGGTGGGCAAGGTCTGGCGGGTTCCTGGTGGAGTCCCTGGTTGGGGCGGACAACGGGTGGGGGGCTTGGCAGGGTACAGCACAGAGATGCGCAGGGGGCCCAGTGGAGTCCCTGGCTGCCTGCGGTTCGGCGTGGAGCCACACAGAGGTCCTGGCAGAGTCCCTAGGGGGGTGGGCCAAAGTTCTAATTTTTATAAGGACATAGTTATGTAGGTTTAGGACCATCCTAATGACCTCATTTTAACTTTATCTGCAAAGATCTGATTTCCAAATAAGGTCACCTTCCAAGGTACTAAGTTAGGACAGCAACATATTACAAATCATTTTTCTAGGGACACATAACTTCTCTGTTTTTGGTCTTTCAGTCTTTGGGGCATATGAAGTTTTATTTTTCCTTTCATTGGCCCTAGCATTATAGTACTTGACAAAAAACAGACTGAAAAATATAATTAGCAACCAATGAAGCACTGGTATCTTTCAAATCTCATTTAAGTTCCTCTTCATCTTTATAAAAAAAATTCTCAATCTGACCACAATTTAATGAAACTATCCAAAAGAGTTACTTGAAAATATCAGAGAGGAAGTAATGACAATTTCTTACAGATACCAGCTATTCTAATCCACATTAAAAGGTATACATTATATAATTCCTGATTAAGAAGAAAATGGAATCAGAATTTCATTACAGAACTTCAGGCTATACATGGAATTAGATCAGGGATAAGATAAACAAATATAAAGAAACTGAGCTCAGAGAAGTGATTTAATGTGACTCAACTTACTGATAAGTCAACCAACAACTAAAATCTGTTTTCATTTCAGCTTTATGACACTGCACTATATTTCAGACAAATTAATTCAGAAATTAATTTCTAGTCAATTTTAGACTCAAGGCCATTAGATATAATTTATCTAATATCTTTTATCATTTCTTTGTTAAGCTTTTTAGAAATGTTACAAAATGGGTAACTCAATACTAGTGAATATGTTATGAACGAAAACATTGAATTTACCTTTCTTATTTACCATATCCTGGTTTAAACACACATACATAGAGATTGAATAAAATTTAGTTGATTTTGACTAAAAATAGGGTTTCTGCCATATTAAAATATATATGTATGCTACCTCTGTCAACCTTTACTCTGAGTTATTTTGGAATTATTTGGGTACAACTCTAGAGAGCAGTGACAGTGACTCCATGAAGAGTCACTGAATATATCTACTCATGGAGGACATTTTAGCAATTTATAGATCTCATCTTTTGTCAACCACATTTATCACAAGGATCTTTTCTAAAATTAATTTTTAAATTTAAAAATATCTACTTACTTGTAAAATATGTATGTGTTCACTAAGATTTGAAATGAGAAATTGTCCCTGAACCTTTCTCTGGCCAGAAAATGTTCTTCTGATTTAATATGTAGTCTCAAACTTCCTTCTAGTTAACCTTATTTCTTGTTCAAGTATGTACCCAACAATCTTTTGGCAATTTTTGCCAGGGAGTTTTATGTAAACTTTGATTACTCCTTATCCTTCATGGTCACATGGATACAACTCTATGCCACATTTTGAAGGCTTGAGGCTTTGGTCGTCTGCTTTAAAACAAGTACAAGAGATAATGCTAGGTGCCATGTGTAGGCCGCAAGGTTAACTGATATTAGCCATTAATTAAAGGAGTTAACTGTTTTCGGCTGCAAATTAGATATTTTTCCCGTGATAAATACTTTTAATCATTCCTGTTCTATACTTTATAGGCTGCTCAAGAAAAGGAAGAACTTCAAAGGGAAGGTGACAGTTTGGATGCGAAGATCAACAAAGCTGAAAAAGAAATCTATGCTCTAGAAAACACCCTGCAGGTGCTCAACAGCTGCAACAAACATTACAAGCAATCTTTCAAAAAAGTGACTCCATCTAGTATGTAGGAGTGTTTATATTTTTTAAAATAAATATATACAGTGAAAATGGTGTAGTTGAAAGGACACTGTGGGACATAGCGAACAAAGAGTGCACCTTGTCTGAATGGGTCAGAGAAACTGGTCACCCTTTCTCTTCCCACACCTGGTTTGTAAGTGGCTTGCTAAAGTGTTATTTCTGTTATAAATAATAATTCTAGTGGTACATGGCATAACGCCTCTCTGGGAAATTAATTTCCAATCAGAAAAAAACTATAGCACATTGCTGCTCTATGTTGACACAACAAGAAAGGGCTACTAGATGCTTTTATTGTTTTTCTATAAGTAGATAAAAGAAATTTAACCTTTCATAACAAAAAATATTAATGTTTAATTTATGTTATTGATTTTTACATAGTATGGTGAAAATTTAAAGTTTTTCTAAATTCTAGGTGGAGAGTATGAGCTAAAAATTCAGCTAGAAGAACAAAAAAGGTCTGCTGCTGAAAAGTACAGGTACAAACAAAGACAAATCAGGGAACTGCAAGAAGATATCCAGGTACATTCTACAGGCTATTTAGCAATAAGCCCTAGATGAAAGTCTACTATCATTTTTATTACTTCTAACCATTCTCGTGATCTTGCACAAAGAAAGAAGACAGTTAGAGCCTCTTTTAGGGAAGTAGATAATAGGAGAGAACAGTCTCATTTAAAGGAGAAAAAAAGAAGTGATCAAAGTCTTAATTCATTAAAATCCCAGAACTAAGCACTGGGAAGTACTTGTTGTCAGTAGATAGATCATAGTTAATTATGATCTATCCACTATTTAGTGAAATTTTATTTAATTCCTTAAAGATCATATTGATCGCATCTTTAAAAAGTATGAAAGATGGAAATAATCCAGTGGGAAGTATTCACCGAGGCACATCACTGAAGGCAACGTGCTTGGGAAGCAGGCCCTATTTGGTTTTTACTAGTAAAGCTGAAAAGAAAAGATGCATGAATTGTATGTTTTAAAAATTATATAATTTCAATCATCATTGTTTGTATTATTTTTCCCCAAGTGCCATAAAAATACTTTCCAGTGGAATTATATACAAAATTTAATACATAAGAACAGTCATGCATTGCTTAACCACCGGAATATGATATAAGAAATGTGTCCTTAGGCAGTTTTGTCAGTGAGCTAATGACATAAAGGGTATTTACCCAAACCCAGATGGGATAGCAGTGACTAGTGTAGCCTGTCACACCTACACCACACACCTGTATAGCCTGTTAACTGGACTGGATACCACAGGCGACTTGAACACACTGGTAAGTGTGTACCTAAACATATCCATACATAGAAAAGGTACAGTGAAGATAAGGACCACCGTCCACCTGCAGAGGACACTCCCTGTAAGTGGAGCTTGCCAAACTGGAGAACTGGAAGTCGCCCCAGGTGAGTGGGTGGTGAAGGATGTGAAGGCCTGGGAGGTTACCATCCACGACTGACTACTGTAGACTTTAAAAATGCTATACACTTTGGTTGCACTAAATTTATTGAAATTGCTTTGCTTTAATAAAATGATGCCCTTAGCTTACTGTACGTTTTAATTTTTTAAGACATGGACTGTTGTAACAAGACTTAGCGTAAAACACAATGTAACAACACAAAAATATTTTCTCTTTATATCCTTGTTCTATAAGCTTTTCTCTATTTCAAAAATTTTTAACTTTTTGCTAAAAACTGAGACACATTAACCTAAGCCTATAATACAAGATCAGAATCATCAATATCACTGTCTTATACCTCCATGTTCTGTCTCACTGTAAGGTCTTCAGGGGCAGTAACACACATGGCACTGTTGTCCCCCATAAAGCCTTCTTTTGGCATACCTCTTGAAGGAACTACCAGAGACCTACCTTTATTTATTTTACTTTTATCTTTTTTTTTTAATAAGTAGAAATACATGCTAAAATAACAATAAAAAGTATTTAGTAAATCATAAACCAGGAACATAGTTCTTTTTTTTTTTTTTTTTTTGAGATAGAGGCTTACTATGTCACCCTTGGTAGAGTGCTATGGCGTCACAGCTCACAGCAACCTCAAACTGTTAGGCTCAAGCAATTCTCTTGCCTCAGCCTCCCAAGTATCTGGGACTACAGGCGCCTACCACAATGCCCGGCTATTTTTTGGTTGCAGTTATCATTGTTGTTTGGCAGGCCCCGTTTGGGTTCAAACCCGCCAGCTCCAATTGATGTGGCTGGTGCCTTAGTCGCTGAGTTACAGGCTCTGAGCCACGGAACATAGTTCCTTATTATCAAATATTATGTGCTGTACGTAATTGTCTGTGCTAGACACAAACATGTAACTGTGGTGTACTACGTTACAATGTTACTAGATGACAGGAGGGTTTTTTTTTCAGGAATGTTTCATATTTTCTTAAATAACATAACAAATTCTCGTGGAAAAACAAAGCCTAATATGATGCATGAGGTCCTCCGACAGGAGTTTTTTAGCTTCCTTATAATCTTAAGTATGGGACCACCATCCTGTGTGAGTCGACCAAAACACATGGTTGAATTTAATATCCACCAATAGAATGTATATAGGATATAAAAATAAATGAATATCAAATGACTACTTGACAAATGGCAAGTTATAAAAGTCAATTTGATTCTAACCAGTATGTTACCACATTATGTTGTACAGAGTATGGAAAACACTTTCGAAGTTATCAAGCATTTACAAAATAATACCAAAGGAAAACTATCAGAGAAGCAGGCTTATTCATTTCAACTAAGTAAAGAAACTGAAGAGCAGAAGCCAAAATTAGAAAGAGTAACTAAACAGGTATTGATGTCTTTTAAAAATGGACCTGTCATGCTTACGTTTTTACAAAGTCCCCAATGGGACTTCAAATCTTCTTCCATCCATTAAAAAATATCAAGTTCTAAAAATAAGTTTAGATGATAATTATTATTTACCAACAGTGTGCAAAACTCACAAAAGAAATACGTTTTTTGAGAGACACAAAAGGTGAGACAATAGAAGAACAAGACATTAAACTTCGTGAAGTGAGACAGTTTCACAAGTTCATTGATGAAATGTTAATTGAAGTCACAGAAGAAAACGCTGAGATCCATATTATCCTTCAAACTTATTTTCAACAGGTAATACATTACCCTATTAAGTATATTTTTGAAACTAAAATTAAAATGTTATGGCAATCATCATAAATGGAATCTAATTAAATACATTTTTCTTCTAACATGAAATGGTACTAATGATTGTTTTTGGCTATTTCTACAGAATGGGTTGGAATTCCCTACAGCTAGTACTAGGGGCAGCCGTCAGAGTTCTAGATCTTCTTCACATGCATCACTGTCCTCGGTCAGGTAAGTAGAGTCCCATCTCCCTATCACTGTCCTCAGTCAGGTAAGTAAAGTCCCATCTCCCTAGCTCTCACAGCTGCTGACCTGTGTGAATCTGGCCTCTCCTGCATCACCACAGCTGCTGAACTGGCTGGTGCACTGCCAGTCTCCCCTCCAACTCCACCACCTCACTAGGTCAGCGTCACACAGATAAAATGCAGAAGCAGCCAGCAGAGCAAGACTTCCTTTCCACTTCTGCTGGTGTCACCATTTTTATCATGTTGCAAGTGCTTTGTGACTATCAGCTATTTCTGTAGGATAAAGCAGAGATAAAGTAGAATTTGGGAGTTACATCTACCATTTGGAGATGAACCCCAAGTTGGGGAAAATGTTTTAAACCATAAAAGAAGTATCTCTGAGAAAAATGACCTGACCACACCACCTAGAGTGGCCTGTGTTTGGGAGTGAGAATTCAGGGGCTATAGTTTTGTTTAGCTCCACTTTCCCTGGGCATTGTGTTGGACAAAGTACCTTCAGAATGAATTCAGTGAGTCTCCAGATTGCAAAATTTACATATAGCGGCTACTTTTCTGTCTCATCAAAGGCTCTGATTAAATATATCAAAACAAAACAATAGGCTCAGCACCCGTAGCTCAGTGAGTAGAGCACTGGCTGGTGGGTTCAAGCCCAGCCCAGGTCTGCTAAATAACAATGACAACTGCAACAAAAAAATAGCCAGGCATTGTGGCAGGCACCTGTAGTCCCAGCTAGTTGGGAGGCTGAGTAAAGAGAATTGCTTAAGCCCAAGAGTTGGAAGTTACTGTGAGTTGTGACTCCATGACCCTCTACAGAGGGCGACTTAGTGAGACTGTGTCTCAAAACAAAGAACAGTTGCTCTCTTCAATTTTTCTCAACTTGTAATATTTGTAAGATTCTATTATTTGCTACTCATAGCTGAAGAGTCAAAAATCTCAATGTCTTTTGAACCCAAACCAGGTCCCATAAACTGACCAGGGGACATCCCTGAGGACTCTGGTCATTATTGTAACCATCTCGCTTGTGAGATACCAAGAGCAGTGTTCCTATATTGATGGGGGGTGTGAACCTTCACAGGCTTTACACTACCACCTGAGAATTTTAAAACTGTGAAAAGCTGAAATCAGACCTGAAATCAACATGGAAACAAAAGTGTTTAGAGTTCCTGCAATGAACTTAGCATACTGTTCAAAATGATTAAGCATGGTGGCCTACTTAGCAGAATGATTAAGCAGTAAGTCCCTCTCTTCTCAATTTTCTTGTCCAAAAACTGGAAACCATCATGTAGCTATTGGGAGTTGGGTTGCCAGATGGAAACTGCCTAATATAATGCCTGGCATATGGGAGGTGAATATTTGCAATTGTTATTGTCCCTCACCACTTCAGTAAACAACAAATTTGCAGTCAGGTCCAAGCGCTTCGCTATTCTTTGTGGGTGCCACCTGACATGGAAGTTGCCCATTCACTCTGTATGGCTGTTTTTCAAGAGACCCTACCATTTTACCCCTGTCAATCAATACGTTTCTCATTTTTACTCTTCAGCTTAAATTATAAAACTTACCATTTTAATTACTCTTGTCAGCACCCAAACCCTTTTGCCCCTCTTTTGTTATGTTGGAAACCTTTATTGTAATGATTCCAACTCTAAAATGTTGATTATAGTTGAAAACATTTTTGCTTATATAGAAATATACTTATTGAACTGTTTTTCTACTGGTTTGAAACTATGGTCACCTTTCTTTTCCTTTTTAAATTTAATGGTCTTATTTTAAAAGCTTTTAATTTTCAAATTTTAATGCTCATAGGTATATAATAGTTATATATTTTTAGATTTTTATAAAATACATGTGGTGTTTTCATACAGGCATACAATGTGAATTAATCAACTCAGGGTAATGGAGTACCCATCACCTCAGGCATTTAACATTTTTGTGTCAGAGCTTTCTAATTCCACTCTGAGTTATTTTAAAGCATGCACTTGCTGTTGGTTACAGTGACTGTTATCAAATATTGTTCATGCTAGCTAAACATAGTTTTGCATCCATTACCTAGCCCCAGTTTCTCCTCCCCTCCTTCTGTGAACTATCCTTCTGCTATCTCCTCGAGATCAACTGCGTTTATATTTGGCACATATGAACACGAACACATGAGATTTGTCTTTCTCTCTTGGCTTATTTTAAGAACTTTTTAACATCACTAACATGTACTGTTTGGTCTCTTTAAACAATGGAATTATGGTATTATTTATCCAATAATGAGGGAGTCTATACTTAAATATAAATTTCGTATTTAATTTATAATAATTCTGTTTTTTCTTCTAGGTCATCTAGGAGTACAAACACGTCAGCTTCTCAGATTTCAGTTAAAGTATCAGAGTTCAGCTTCCCAGGGTCTTCACCAGTGGATGGCGCTTCCAGGCCAGCTAGTGCTAGTAGTAGCTCTAGTAATGGTAAAGGCAAAAAGAGCCCGAAGTAAATGGTATTTTAACCCCTTTTGAAAAAGTTGTAAACATACAAAAATTTTAACTTTAAAATACAAAATGACCCAACAAGTTTTAACCAATGGAAAGCATAAAAACTGAAAGTTTTAAAAAAGTCACGTGTTTGTCTTAGTTTTCCTTCTATTTTCTTCATACGGATGTAAAACAATGTTAGCAGATTCTTGACAAGGCAACCTGTTATATACATGTAGGGAAATGATGTTTGTAGTATTAGAAAATAGTTTGCTGCATTGTTTCAGGAAATTACACTCACTTCTTAACTAAATAATCTTTCAGGAAGAAATTTCTAAAGATTCATTACATTATTAAGAGCTCATAACAATATAAAAGTTCTCCGTTAGACTAAGATCCCCAAATTAGGTTTTCCTTATAAAAAGGAAGAATTTTTTTCCCCCAGACATTTGGGGAAGAAAAAATCAGTTAAAGAAGTTTCTTTATTTGGCATAATTTTTACCCAAAAAGTAGCATTACTTTTGAAAGCAACTGATAAGAGAAAGACTGTTAGAAAGTACCACTTTTTAAGAATTTCTTAAATTCATTCTGACCTTGAAAGAAATCATATGCATTAAATATTTGCTTACAGATGCAGCTAACCAAATATAAATAATATTGTAATTTTTTCTTGATTTAATAAACAATTTAAAGAAAACTGAGTATGGTTTGCAATAGGAATTTAACAAGTTTACAGTAGAGGCAGATGACCAGATTTAGAATTAGTTTTTCCAGTTAACATTTTACTATAACGTGTGTCCAACACTTTGATGTTTGGAATAGATATGGAGTATTATAAAACTGGATTTTAAATAAATGTATTAGAATCCATGTACTTAAATAAGTGTCTTTTTTAAACCTTGGAAAAAATATTACAATTGAACCATCCTTTTCATTTCCTTCTGAAAATTAGTGGTAGTAATCTTTCTCCTAATTATTAGTTTTTTAAAAATAATTTTATTAAATCATAATTGTGTACATTGGTGCAATCATAGGGCAGAATGTGCTTCATATACAATCAGAAATATTTTGATCATACTGTTAGAGATAGCCTTCATGGCATTTTCTTGATCATTATATAAA
>CAUYON010067702.1:0-23726 GCA_963573935.1 Arctocebus calabarensis | reverse complement strand
GTGTTAAGACATTTGTGTTCTATACTTGATAGATTTGATTTGTACCCTTGCAATATGCTCCATAGATGTGGTTCCACCATTAACCCTCCCTTTATCAAACCACCCCCTACGCTACCCAAGTGTGAGTGATTATAAATTGGATTTATAGTAGTACTTTGTACATTAGATATATTTTTTTCCATTCCTGAGATACTTTACTAAAAATAATATTTTCCAGCTACATCCATGTAAACTTGTCTAGCCAGCTGAAGGACTATACTCCACAATTGATCTTATCCTAGGACACAAACCTCAACAAAATTAAAAGAATAGAAATTATATGATGTATCTTTTCTGACCATAAGGAATAAAACCATCATCCCCACATAGAGTCATGGAAACTAAACAATACTATGCTGAATGACAGCTGGGTCAAGAAGGAGACAAAAAAGGAAATGATTATATTCCTCAAAAAAAGTCACAATGAAGCCAAAAATTAGGCAAACCTGTGGGATACTGCAAAAGCAGTCCTAAGAAGGAAATGTATTGCATTAAAGACTGACACCCAAAAAACAGAAAGAGCCCACATCACAAACTAATGGATAAGGGATCTGGAAAATCCAGATCCAAATATCAAAACTATCAGAAGAAAATAATTAAAATTAGATCGGAATTAAATGAAACTGAGAACATAAGAACCATTTTGAAGATCAGAAAAACAAAAAGTTAGTTCTTTAAAAAGATTGATAAAATCAATACACCCTTGGCTAGATTAACTAGAAACAGAAAAATGAGATTTTCAATAACTTCAATCAGAAAAGAAACAGGGAAAATAACATCAAATATCACAAAGATTTGAAGTAAACTGAGTCACGGAGATAGAAAGATGGACCCCAGTTTGATGTAATAATTGATAAAATTTATTACACCTGAAGGGGGCTGATGCCACAAAGGCATGCAGCCCTGACTGCTAGGTGAGCAATCCTTTTATACCAATTTTTCTTGCGTGGTCAGCAAAGCAAGCTAGCATAATACAGAAGCTAATCATAGCAATTAAGGCAGGGTCGCAGGGTGGGGGGTACATATTGGTTCATAAATCACAAGATACATCATAAGTTCATTACCTCATAGTTCATACATAGTTCAGGGTGGACGGGCATAGGAGTTGAGTAAGTTTCTAAGGACCTCGGGACGTGTACCCATCCCTGCTTATCTCTTCTCCTGGAATTTAGTTCCTCCTCCCTTGCGGGGGTTGGGGCTGAAACACAAAATACTTCCCCTTTGAAGGATAAAGATTTTGTTATATTCTTTAAATCTATGGGTTTGGGGGATTAGTGGTAGGGATAGGGGGCTTGGTTGTTACAGATTATAAAAAATTATCACTGACTGAAACAAAATAACTCTAAGCCCAGATATGCGAAAACATGAAGGAAATGGACCTTTACCTGGAATAACACCACTTCCTTAAACTCAACCAGAAAAAACTAGAAGTTTTGAACATACCAATATCAAGCAACAAAATTGCAACAAAAACAACAACAAATTTCCAAAGAAGAAAATCCTGGACCAGAATGTTTTACAACAGAATTCTACTAAACCTACAAAGAAGAGTTAGTGCCATTATTGCAGAAACTATTCCAAAACAAGGAGAAGGATGAAAGCCTCTTCAACATATTATATGAAGCAAACATTGCTCTGATACTAAAGCCAAGAGAGAATCCACCAAAAAAGAAAAAACCACAGACCAATATCATTAATGAATATTGGGACAAAAATATTCAATAAAATCCTAATAAATAGAATACAGCTACATGTTATAAAAAAAAATACATCATAATTAGGTGGCCTTTATCCCAAGGATGCAAACTTTGTTCAACATAAGTGAATCCATAAATCTTATTCATCATATAAATAGAAACAAAAACAACGACCATGTTATCCTCTTGATAAATGTAGAAAAGTCATTTGACAAAATTCAGCATTCCTTTCTGACAAGAACACATAAGAAAATAGGCACAGATGTGACATTTCTCAAACTGATAGAGGCCATCTACAACAAACCCAGACCAAACATCCTACTGAATGCAGTAAAACTGAAAGTATTTACACTTCCAACTGGAATCAGAGAAGGCTGTCCACTATTACTACTGCTATTCAACATAGTGTTGGAAGTTCTAGCCAATGCAATCAGGAAAGAGAAGTATGTCAGGTTATTCAAATGTACATAGAGAAGGTCAATCTCTTGCTCTTTATAGATAATATGATCTTACACTTAGAAATCCCCAGGGACTCAACCACAAGGTTCCTGGGTGTGATCAAAGAATATAGTAATGCCTCAGAATGCAAAGCCCTAATATGAAGCTAATTTATAGCTTTCATATGAAGGCTAAAACCCAATTATAGCACAGGAATACAGGGATAGGGGAAAGGGAGGGGAGGGGTGGGGGGAGGATGGGTAGAGGGAGAACAATTAGTGGGAACACACCTACGGTGCATCTTAGCAGGGTACTGGCGAAACTTATTAAAGGTAGAGTATTAATGTCTTTATATAGTGATCAAGGAAATGCCATGAAGGATATCTGTAACGTATGTATTATTTTTATCAAAATGAAACTACACAGTATACTGCTTTCACATCGCAGCACTTGCTGTTTGCCCATGGATAACCTCTAACTGTCCAGCTCAGGAAGTTTTCATGTTATCTATACAGCAATCCTGTTCAAATGTTCTCAAGGGGCCCTCCAGGACACGTTACTGCTGAACTGCTCAAACCAAGATCCAGCCTTAACACACACTCCATTTGAAGGTAATGCCATTTAATCCTTTTTGCAACTAATGTTTAATTGGGAAGACTTTCTCTTTATTGAGACAGCTTCTAAGCATACAGAGAAAGATTTGTACCGTTAACACCTGCACAGCCCTCACCGAGGTCCAGTAATTCAGAGTTGCTGCTCCCCACTGTGCTGCTTTCTCTCTTGACCTTGACCTCACACACAATACATAGACACGTGGTGAACTTGTTATTTTCGTAGTGACGTGCGTGTGCGTGTCCATACCCTACACTTGCTATATCTCTTTAGTTTCTTTAGTCAACATACTCCTCCGTTTTTTAGTAGAACTTCATTTTGGATGTCCTGTGAGTTGTCTCATAGAATACTGCCCATTCGGCATTTGTCTGCTTGTTGACTCATAGTATTGTTTTATTTATTCATCTCTCTCCTGTGTTTCCTAATGCTGAAAGGTAAGTTTTAGAGATTTCATGTTAGATGTTTTTGGCTATTGCTTTACACTCTTTCAGCAGGCACAGCTAGGAAATACTCTAGTTTGTACATTATGAGTTCATATTGATGTCTTCCATTTTAATATAACATTGTAGAGTTCTTTTAATGATTTTTAAAAAAATTTTCAGAGTAATATTTCTATTCCCCCATCCTGAAATAATTTGGTTACTAGCAATACTATATATAATTATTTGTTTAGTCTTACATAAATCACCTAAAAAACTTCCAAGTTATGGCAATAGTAATATATTTTTACTGCTGAAGTGAAATTTTAGATTTCTTTTTGCAATTTTGCCTGTCCTTAGACAATAAGAATATATAATCACTTTTTAAGAATTCATTTTCTCTCTGGCTGTGATACTAATTTGATATATAGTTAAGTGTATCTATTTCAAGTAGATTTTAATCTTTAGTTTTTCTATTTGTCTATGAAAACTACATCAAAAGATTTACTCAAAAGAAATTTCACATTATCTTTTACATGCTATCCTATACTGCTTTCTTATTTCCTATTTATTGTTTCTATTTTTCTACCTTCTGCACCTATTTATAATGCAAAAAAATCCAATAACCGATTCAAAGCATGGTTTCACATATTAATATAGTGTAGAGATTTCTCAATATAAGAAAGTTGACTTTCCCTCAGAGAATTTTTGGTTTTTGGTTTTATTTTGAGCTGTGTAACCCTCCATTTTGTGAATGAACCGTTCCCAAATAGCCCCATTAATGAACAGTTGTATTGTTTTTTATGTTTATCTACTACAAAAAATGATCATAGATAAAAAGCAAATGGGTGGTTTTTTTTTTTTTTGGTGTATATGAAGATAGTGTATATTCAGGGTAGATATCTTGAGATAGCATTACTGAGTATAGGATAAAACTGTAAAATTTTATTCAATTTTTTCAATATTATTTTTTATAGGAATTGTGCCCCATAATAGTGTAGTTGTTCAATAGAAAGAAATACTCTCAATGGTCTTAGCGTTTTCTTACACTGAAAAACTATACCCTGAATATTGATGAATTGTTCATTTTCAAAGAATAAGAAAAGATAGAATTGGAAAGGTTGTGTTTTTCAACTTTTTAGATTGCAAGAGACACTTAATGTTGTTCCCAAAATGGTACTTAGCAGTCTTTCTAAGTTTATGAGAAAGTTGGTATAAACTTTAATTGAATCCAAAAAGATTAACTTTCTTCTTTACATGAGCATCAGTAGTATAATAGAAAACTAAAAGGAATGTATGGAAATCATAAAAATTACTTTGAGTATATTTGTTTCCTATGCTTTTGAAAGTTTTTTCCCCTATCATGGTTTTATCATATCTTAAGAAAAAATATAAATGCTAAAGCATTATCTATAGACATATTCATATGTATATTTTTGGCATTTCAAATATAATGAATATTACTTATTATAATATTAATAAATATGTTTGACTTCATAATTTATGACTGTGGTTTGAGCAGTCCGGCAGTTGTGTACACTTGAGAGACACTTGAGAAAATCTGAATAGGATTGTCATTAGACAACCTGAAAACTTATTGAGATGGACAGTTAGAGGTTATTCATGGACAAAAAGCAAGCACAGTAATGTGAAAAACAGAGTATAGTATATAGTTTCATTTTGATAAAAAATACACATTTAAAAAATGAATACACAGAGATTGGCACAATGATTATCTCTGGTTGGTAGAATGTGGCTTTGTATTTATAAATAAATTTATAGATTTGGATTTAGTCTGTAGACCTAGAGGAAAATTTGTTTAAACTATGGTCTAATGTAGACTAATTTTATCTGTCCACCTCCCTCCACTGACCACTTTCTGAAGTTGACCAAATTTTCGCAGGCTGGACATGCACCACATGTACGTACCAGTACAGTAAGCCTCCTTCCATATGTTGCCCATTTGTTTACAGTTCTTTGGGTAATCAACTTAGAGGTGTGTTTTGATATTAATTTATACAAAGTATGATAACATTTGGCTACAAATATGCCAATAACTGTTTTAAAATTATGTTAGTTTAAAACGTTATTTCCATTCTTATTGTGCACACACAAAATTAATAGATTTTCATCTAATCCTAACTTCTATAAAGAACAATATAGAAAATCTACTATTATACTGAATATAGAAAATATACTGTTAATATACTGAATATAGAAAATATACTGTTAATATACTTAAATTATACTGTTTTGTAAGTATGTCATAAAGCTGAGTGCATTTGTGTAAATTTTCTTGATGTCTGTTCATATATGTGTACATATGCATTTCAAGGATACATGTATTTCAAAGTTATTTTTATATATTCAAAGATACAAATATTTCATGGATGTTATATATGTAGTATATACTTTAAGTATATTCATTTATTTTTTTCATGTACATGTGTTTGTTTGGTTTCCACTTTTTGCCTTCACAAAATCAAAGAGGCTTAAAATTTAATAACAATAACAATGTTTAAGATAAGGACTAGAAACAAAAACCTCATAAAGTACGAATGAAGATAAATACATTCGGAAAAGAAATCAGATGATTGCTGCAATGAAATATTGAGCAATAATAATAACAATAATGCAAAAAAAGTAACATTCACATTGTCAGATAAAAGTATGTCTATCATAGAATGCTTTGACTCTGAGGTTCAGTATAGTTATATGTATTTCAAGAAGATATATATGTATTTTTTTCCCCAACGATGTGTTTGTATCAGTGATAAACTTGCTGATTTTTCCTGATTGCAGAACCCAACAAGGAAAGCAATAGTCCTTTTTTTTTTCCTTTTTATATTTTATTTATTTATTTTTATTGTTGGGGATTCATTACGGGTACAAAGAAAACAGGTTACATTGATTGCATTTGTTAGGTAAAGTCCCTCTAATAATTGTGTCCTGCCCCCTAAAAGTACATCACACAACGTCACTTACCTCCCTCTCTCCTCCCTTCATCTGCTCTCCCCCAACCCCAGGAAAACAATATTTCTAAATCAATTGATTAATATGAGTCCACAAAGATTTACTTTAAACAAGAACCTGAACGAAGTCTTAGAACTTCATACCCACTATAATAATTAGCTACCATTGCATAATGTATCGTAAATAGACAATTAGATACCCCAACACAATTACATGTGTTTCAGGGAACACAACACATTACAAAGAGATTTTTGCTGGAGCACAATTTTCACCCCCACCTCCCTTAAGTCTCACATCTCAACCTCAGACCTTGTCTAAAATTTCTGATTATAGTCCTGACCCCCATCCCAAGCCATGATAATTATCTTGTCCCCGTGCTATTTTTCTTTTTTACATTGCTCTTCCCACTTTTTAATTCATTATACAATTTGCTTATTTATTATGCTTACTGTTTCTTCTAAATATGTCCTCACCAACTGCAAGCTCTATGCATGAATGTTTTTACTTGGTTAGTGGATGTATCTCAAGAGCCTAAGGATGGAGCCTGGCTCCTACAGGGCACTTAGTAATATCTGCTGAATGAAATGCATGGATGGAGTTTCAAGAGTGATGTCCTTAGGACAACGCCACCGGAGAAGCTGCAACTCCTTCATTAAACACTAATGTGCACTTGTGGGTGTGATTGTGTTTCCTGCATATTAAACTTGTCTGGAGTTATCTTTAATGCATTATGAAAAATTATAATGCACAAGAAAACCTGGAATATTTAATTTAGTTTCAAACCTGCATGGTTCTTAATTTATAAACAATAAAGAGAAATACTTGCAGTCTGTGAATATAAATATACGACACATAAGCGAAGATGCTTTTTTCTAATAAATGCCAAAGCACATTCATATATAATCAGAAGTATTGAATTAAAGAAAGATGTAAACAATGAATGGAACCAAAACAGAAAGCTTAAATAAACTAGTTTATTAGCAACTGGATGAGAATCTAATTGATGGTTATTCAATTATTTGAATTGAGCTTAAACCATAGGCTGATGTAATACATTAGCACAGCACAAAAACTTCTTCTGCTCTAAATAGCTAATAAAACAATTACAATAAAAACAAATCATCCTTATTCTTATGTGGCATGATGAACTAATTTCATATCTTTTTAGGACTCCCTGCACACTGACTGTGCCAGGAGCATCACCATTATTAAATCTAAGAAAAGTAGCAGTGAAATACATAGATAATTTCATTAAGAAGTTTCCTCAAGATGTGCATTCATAACACAAATAATATTACTATTTTCCTGGCATGTAAATATGAAACCACTATTATAAAACAAATCTCAAAATTTGGGAAGTGTATTAAGATGTTTTAATAACAAAGACTGGGGTGAGTATCCAACTCATCATACTTAAAATGGTATATTCAAGCATGAATCAATTCAATTAATTTTAAATAGCCAAATGAAAACTCCTAATGATATTTATGTTAACAGTAGTTAATAATAAAACTCTTAAAGAAACTATGAACAAAACATTGCAGGTCCAGGACTGAAAAACACTTCTAAACAAGTATAAAACACACACCAACGAAAGAAACTTTTTTACTTAAAAGTTTACTGCATTTGCCTCAATGCAAAACGCAAAAATCTTGTGACTATTTTAAATCAATTTCAGGCACACATTTTAAAAAAAATTACACTTAAAGTAATTCAACACATGTAAAAAGGAAATCTAATGAACACAGAAATGAAATTCATAAAGACGTCAAATTAATGAGAGGTACTTGAATTTTCCCACTGTCAGATATAAGATTTTCACAATGCTTTGGCTACTCATGTTCAAAAATTGTAATCAAAATGTTATCTGCAGTAGTTCAAGCTATACGATATTTACAGATGGAATATATGCTACATTGAAGTATCTATTTGTATAGTAGATATAATTAGAAAAAACTTCCCTGCCTCCTAATGTAATTTTGTAATGGGCAACATTGCTACTTGACTTACAGCTATTAATCTTCTAGCCTGTTTTAATAACACAGGTAACACCTAAGAAATTATTCCTTGACCTTTCAATAAATCAATCTTATGTAGACAGGGGAAGGTGGAAGAGGTTAAATTACCATTGATTATTTACGACACATTCATCATTTTTTAACAATCTCCCTTATCAAAAGAACTATTGTGTTTATATGTCTGTACTGAGACACTCCAAATTTATTAAAAATATCTCACCATATGCATTAGAAATCAGCACATTGTACATTAACATTACTATCAAGTCCTTCAAGAAATCTGTTACTGGATAGAAGTAATTTATTATAAAAACCTTTAAACTTATTCATTGTAGTTGATTTTAACAGATTTTATTACAATTAATGTTTTCTACAGATTCTATTCTAGGGATCTACCTTAAGTGAAATGTCTAGCAACATTCAAATTCCCAAGGGAATTGTATTACTAGCAGAATGTAGTAAATATATTCTAAAATTCATGCTGAGAAAATATGATCTCTATAATTTGTAAAGGATAATTTGTGACTAATTGACAGCCTTAGGAAGAAATTTATCCTTTATAAGAGTCATCTATAATGTATAAGAATTTTCTTTTCCTCTGATAACTACTACAAGCAAATTATAGATATATGTGTTTATGTGTGTATTTCATATTTATAAACTTTGAAATAATGTAAAATTGTATTTCCTATGAAAAAGAACAAAATATTTTATTAAAAATTTAAGAATAGATTATTCCCATTACATATAAAATGTAAAAAAAATGTAAATAAATATTTTAAAACAGAAAATATACCCTGGTCATAAAAGAAATTATGCCATTGATGAACCATATATTTCTAGTACTTCAACTCGTCATACTTAAAATGTTCTACTTATTTCTGATTTTCTTCCGTAAAATACTTCCCTCCTCCCTTTTTTACAAGCAAATCCTCTAAAGGTTACTGCCATAGTTATGTCTATTTACCTTCCTCGTACATATTTTGGAAATTAATTTGCTTATACTGACAGAGATTGCAATACATCACCAGGAAATAAGAAACATAAACATCTTTGAGATTGATGATTATTCTCTGTTAACAACTACCCAAAACATAACAAACACTTGCTCAAGGGGATTCTTTAAGGATTCCAAACCAAAGAAGTATTATTCTTTAATCTAATTCAATCCAGTAAAATATATTAATCTACCACTGTAACGTTTGAAAACAAGGTAGGAGCAATGAAGCTTTAATAGGGATTAATAATGTTTATGGCTTCCCTTTTTATTTCTATTTGTAGGTTTAGAGAATTCAATGGAATTGGTGTAAGAAATTTGTAGAAATAAGAAAATATGAGGCACAGACAGGCGAATTTGTATGAGGCAGCTAATGGCTCTCTTGTTGGAACGACTCTCCACAGCTTCATTATTTCTCTCCTAGAGGAATCATTCATTTCCTCAGCAAGCAATTCTCACAAGATAGAACTAATAGCACTGCATAAAACTGACAATGTTACATAAAAGGATTAAATATTATATTTATATTCACTCATTCACATAGTTGGAATTCTGTCTCCCACACATCAAATCTTTAAACTGATTAAAATTTAAGTCCAAATGGACATTTCTCCATTTCCTTGTTTTAAGAGAATATTACTTTTAATAAAACTAGACTTCCACAAAGATCATTTGTAGTGAACAAATGAACTATACTCTCCTGAGATTTTTGTTTTTTTTTTTTTTTTAGAAACAGAGTCTTACTTTCTTGCCCTCGGTAGAGTGCTGTGGTATCTCAGCTCACAGTAACCTCCAACTCCTGGGCTTAGGCAATTCTCTTGCCTCAGCCTCCTGAGTGGCTGGGACTACAGGCACCTGCCACAACGCCCAGCAACTGGCCAGAGCTGGGTTTGAACCCACCACCCTTGGTAGGTTGGGCCGGAGCTCTACCCACTGAGCCACAGGTGCCTCCCTGAAGTATGTAATTTCTAAGTTAACTTATAGTACCCATGCTGTATGATGGTATGTTCTAATAAGATCCAATGAGAATTATGGTATTATTACTGTATTTGAACAACTCTCTGGCTCACATATTTGTCATGCGTATATATCCTATCCATATATATAAGGATATACATATCCTTATATCCTGAGAACTGATATACAAATATTTTTGTACTGAAAAAAAAATTGAAACAGGACAAATATACTACAGAAGATGTAACTACTGAATCACTTTTGGTGAAGATTATAAAACTATTTCTTTGAGATTCATAAAAATTATTTCTTTTCAGAAAGAAATATTAGCATCATTTAAATAATATATAATGTTATTACTAAAAAGTATTTTAGCTTCACGAGTTATACCTAGGATATTTAAGTACTTTAATAAGCATGCATTAAATATCATAGAAACATTTTATTAAATGCATAGTTTTAAGTATTTTTGAAATTTAAAAATAAAATATTTAAACTTCTGAAAAGAATCCATACTATAATTCAAAAGTTTGTTTTATTTTTTAAAAGAGACAAGTAGTTTTATATTAAATATACTAATAGAATTTGCAAGGCAACAGAGAAGTCACAACCACATATATGTTAGTCAATATAATAAGAACGTGCAGATAAAAATATATTTTATTACTATACATCTTCAAAAATCTTAAAATCATCTCTATTCTATTCCTGTCAACATAATGCTAAAAATAAATTACTAATTTTCTTCTTTTTTTTTGAGACAGAGTCTCACTATGTCGCCCTGAGTAGAGTGCTGAGGCGTCACAGCTCACAGCAACTCAAACTCTTGGGCTTAAGCAATTCTCTTGCCTCAGCCTCCCAACAAGATGGGACTATAGATGCCCACCACAATGCCTGGCTATTTTTTGCTGCAGTTGTCACTATTGTTTAGCACACCCGGGCAGGGATTGAACCCACCATCCTTGGTGAATGTGGCCAATGCTATAATCACTCTACTATGGGCGCTGAGCCACTAACAAATGCTTTTAAGTATAAGAGAGAATTCTTACACATGTTAGATTCATGATGAAGACAATTTTGTTCATTTTTTGATCAAGGGGAAATGTATACACATGAACTTAGGAAAAGTGCAAATTTCATTGCCATGTTTAAGAAAAACTCTCTCTTTTCCTCTCTCTCTTAGAGATAGATGTCAAAGTTTTCCAAAAACATCCAGTGTCAATAGTATCCAAATTATATTAAAATATATGTTTATATTTAATATTATGTTTTATAATTCTATTAATAGAATTAATATTAGATACATATCAAATAATATTTGGTAAATATCAAAATTTTCGAAAATCATTCAGTGTTACAGAATACGTATTGTTTTAAAATATGTTTTACAATTCTATTTGGACAGGTCACAAGAATTACTTCATATGAAGACAAAAAAATGCTATTTAATAACTTTCAATTGAATGACTTTCTGTTACCTGCACTGAAGCCCCAGAGACTAAAATACTATTGTAAATTTCTTTACAAAGTTATATTTCCTTGTAATTGCCTACGAGTAAAAAATGATGTGCTTGGCCCTTGGTGATTGTAACTTTATTAAACTGTTAATAAATAAATAAGTACTTTCTTAAAAATAAATTGCCCTAGTATTCTAAAATGTATTTCCACATATCTTCAAGTACACTAATTCAGAATTGTATTAGCGTTGTTGATTTAAAAAAAAATTAATCAGACATCAGCATGCTAGTCAGTACCCATAATTATCTTTTTTAGTTCCAGAGGGTGTTTGGGAATTGTTTAAGAGCAAAGACGAATGGTGTGCTCCTAAATCCTATTAAATCACTGCATGGACCCAGCAGCAGCAGAAGTAAATAAGCTGCTGGAAGTCTGAATACCAATAAAGAAGATACAAATGGTTTTACACAGCTACTTACATCATAGCTTAGAAGTTCAGTCTGTGTGGACTTATCTACTCTTGAGGCAAAAGCCTTCCGTAAATGCTGGAGTTTTTCCTGCAAAATGAAAAAAAAAAAAAAGTACTTACACATTGTTGGTGAGTTATGTATCTCTCCCCTTAATAAATGGAATGTGATTAGCGCGATCCAAACCCCACCATGTGTATACGTCTTGCTCTGCTGGTGCATTTCAAATAAGCTTACATATTTACAGCTTTAATTTTCAGTATACGATTACCTCAATTTCAGCGTCTTTTCTTCTAGTGCAGGAGCTTCTGACTCAGAACCACAGTCGACTGTTAGACACATGATTTGCTTAAACCCAAGACCGAATGGTTACACTATGTTTTGTGTTAGCTGTTTTCTTGATAACTAAAATTATCTGATTTTACTTATCTAATTTAAGAAAATTTACATTCAATATATGATTTTGCCTAGTAGATTCTATTTTGTTGGTTTCAATGTTTTTACAGTTCTTAATTTTCTTCAGGAACCCCCATCCATTTAGGACTGTACTTTGAGGGACTGACACCAATATAACCCTGAGATAACTAGATAAGAGAAGTAATACCTGAACATAGCACAGAATTGCGTATTTTGAATGCAAAATTAATAATTCTGAGTCAACTAATTTGACTGGGCTTTGGGCGGAGGCTTCCTTTTCAGTCCTAAGAGCTTCACTTCAGATGAAATCTTGAGCTTAATGATCAGGTGATGTGTTTACTGTGTGCCTGGCACAGCCAAGTGTACTGTATGCACATAACCTCCTGTCTTAATTTTTAACATTATTATATTAATACCTATTTTAAATGTGAAGCATATAGTTTGGGAAGTTTAAGTAACTTAAGAAAATTTTCTGGTGATTCCACTAGACTTTGTTTTCCACTTAATTTTCTTTGAAGGAGAATTCCCTTTTCTTTTCCTTTGTTTAATAAAATAGTCATTAATACCAGATTGATGAACACTGTACTTGAATTACTCTTCTCCCAGGACTAACTGGTTATGAAGAACGTCTCTCCCAGGAACTCTGGTTACATCAAACTCTTTCACTCTTACTCCTCCTCTTCCCACCCTCTTGGTCCTTTTCCTCCCCTCCCTGTTCCTCCCTCTTCCTGCAAAATTATCTGAGATGTTTAACAAAGTATATACAGAATTTAAGTAAGCCAAATTTAGTTTGACTTATTGATAAAAAGAAATTTAGTGCTCTTCGTGTTTCATCTTCCAACAGTCCTAATCAATCATAAAACATCTAGTGCTGCTGTTCAGAGAAAAATGAAACCCCGATTATTTAGGATGACTTTATATGAATGATGCAGAATTTTAATTGTCTGAAAAAGACTAATGAGAATGTAGCTGTATTTTCCAAATTAAATTTAAAGTTAGAGTGAGCAAGTTGTATTTATGGAGACTTATATTAACTGGCAAGTAGAGGGAGAGAAATAGGTAAAGGAAACAGTAAGGTTGGGTGTCATTGAAAGAGTGTTTAGAAAAGCTTCATTATCGAGTTTTGAAATAGATTGGAATTTTAAGTATGAAAAAGTAAATTTTAATTTTTTTCATTTTTTTTTAAATTTCAATATCTTGGGGTACAAATGGTTTTTAGTTACATGGTTGGATTGTATAGTGATACGGACTGGGATTTTAGTGCACCTGCTACCTGAGTAGTGTCCATTGAAGGCCGTAGGTAATTGTTCACTCCTTCCCCTCTCCTCCCTCTGAATCTCCGGTGTCATCATCCCAATCTGTGGGATCCTGCTTACCCACAGCTCAGCTCCCATTCGCAGTGAGAACACGCTGTATTTGTTTTTGCTATTCCTGAGCTACTTCCCTGAGGATAATGTCCTCCAGTTCTACACAAATTCTTGCAAAAAACATTATTTTTAATTACTGGGTAGTATTTCATGCTTTACACACACACACACACACACACACACATACACACACTATATTTTCTTTATCTATTCACTGTGTGTTGCGCATTTAGGTTGACTTCATATATTACCAATTGGGAATTGTTGCAATAAACATATGAAAGCAGGTGTCTTTTTTAATATAATGACTTCTTTTCCTTTGGGTAAATAGTAATGAGATTTCTGGGTTAAACTGTAGGTCAATTTTTAGTTCTCGGAAAAGTCTCCATATTGCCTACAACAGGGAGTGTACTAATTTAAATTCCCGCAACAGTGTATTGGGTTCCTTGCTCACCACACCCATGACCACACCTATTGTTTTTTGACTTTTTTTTATAGTGGCCATTCTGACAAGGATAATGTACTATCTCACTGTGTTTTTAATATGCATTTTTGATGATTAGTGGCATTAGAGTTTTTTTATGTTTCTTATTCATTTCTATATCTTCTTTGGAAAAATATTCAAGCCTATTACCCACTTGTTAATTATTGCTTGCTGATTTGGTTGAGTTCCTCATAAATTCTAAACATTAGTCCTTTGTTATGTGCAGTTTGCAGGTATCTTCTTCCATTTACTCTGTCAATTTACTCTATTGATTATCTGTTTGCTGTGCAGAAGCTTCTATCTTAATTAAGTCCTATTAATTTATTTTTGTTTTATAGTATTTGCTTCAAGTCTTACCCAAATGTCCAGGAGAGTTTTTCCTAGATTTTCCTTAAGAATTTTTATGGTTTCAAGTCCTACATACAAGACTTTCGCCTGTCTCCAGTTAATTTTTGTATGTGGTCGAGAGATAGGTGTCTAGCTCTGTTCTTTCTCTTTGGGCTATTCAGTTTTGTCACCAGCACACATTGATTTGGGCATCCTCTTCTCCAGTGAATGTTCTTTTCCACACTGTCAAAGATCAGTTGGCTGTAGGCACATGGTTTTTTGGGAGGGTTCTTATTACTCTATTGGTATGAGTCACAACAAAAAATATATATGTGCATTTTTATTATGTATTCAGAGATATGTCATATTCAACTACACAGTAAATTCTAGGTTACTAGTAAACTTAGGTGCAAACAATTGAGAAGTAAATATTTTATTTCATGTAATAGAAGGCAGTAAATAAATGAAAATTTATGACAATTTCTGTTAAAATTTGAAGGCTAAGGAAAGATTACATAACTTTTGGGAGGGAATTCTCCCTGGAGCTCTTGCATTTTTCAAAGATAAATGGATATTGATGATAAATAAATTTAATATGTGGTAAGAAGAATATTATAGGTAAACAAATATAGTATATGCCACAGTAGATATTATTGGAGAGTGGCATTATAGATAATATTTAGATAACTAGATATTTATGCATTGATAAATTTAATATATGATGAAAGGAGTATTTTAAACATGTATAAAATATACCCCAGTAGATATTATTGAAGAGTGGCATTATAGATAACATTTAGATAACTGGATATTTATGCATTGATAAATTTAATATATGATGAAAAGAGTATTTTAAACATGTATAAAATATACCATAAAGTAAATATTATTGGAAGGTGGTATTATGGATATTTATTTCTTATGAAAGAAATGAATATAACGTCAATTTTATAAATATACATATATCAGGGTAACAAAAGATCATCATACATTTCAGATCCACACTGATTTGATATAACGAGAAAAGTCTTGATGACAATTATTAATTTCTTTTTTTGTTAAATCATGATCGTGTACATAAATACAATCATCGGGTACAATGTGCTGGTTTTATATATAGATTGAAAAATTTTCATCAATCTAGTTGACATAGCTTTCATGGCATTTTCTTAGTTATTGTGTACAGACATTTACATTCTACATTTAGTAAGTTTCATTATAGAGAAATTTCACCTTCATGACTTAAATATATTTGCATTGTATTTTTTTTTATTAAATACATATTATGGGTATTGCTCAGAGAACAGCAGACAGGAAGAAACAACGAAGAAAGTATAGCCTTTTCCATAGAGAATCTTCCAGTATGAAAGATAGAAAAATAAATGACAATTAGGATTGGATATGTAAAGTGCAGGTACTCTACAGACAGCTAGAAGTGGTAGGAATGTCGGTGTATGTGTCCTTATAGGTAGAGGGGTGTGTGATGGAAAGACGACATCCGGCGAATTAAATACTCTGGAATGTAGAAGCTACTGGCATATCCCAGCTAAGAGCAGAAAGATGAATTATTATTAGCAAATTTGGAGTGGAGGTGCATAATCTAGAGCCTTCCTTACGCAATACCATTTGCAAATATTTGGAGGTCAGAGAGACCATGACAAAGATATCTATAAACAATGGTTAGCACAAAATTGTCTAAAGGGAGTTAATGAAAGGGACAATAGTAAGCAATGAGAACAGAGTGGAAAAAGAGCAAACAACTCTATACAAACCCGGGGAAGAGACATGAACAGAATCATTTCTCATGAGGACAAATAGCCAACAAACACATAAAAATGCTCATCATCTATAATTATCAGAGAAATGCAGTAAAAACACTTAGAGATGTTACCTAAGCCCAGTCAGAAATAATGTCCCAAAGCAAGAGATGCTAGTGTGGGTGCGGAGAGAATTACTCTCTAATTCATATACAAGTTGAATGCAGTGCCACTCAGGTACTCTTGATGCGGCTGCAAATTAGACAGCCTTTGTACAGAGAAGTATGGAGAGTCTCAAAGACTAAAAGCAGATATGCCATTTGATTCTGCAATCCCATTACTAGGTATTTACCCAAAAGAAAAAATGTGATTGTTACCATAAGGACTTTTGCACTGGAACGTGCATAGCAACCCAATTCACAATTGCAAAGATGTGGAAACAACCCAAATACCAATCAAGGCATGGATTAATTAATAAACTGTTGTATACATATACCATGTAATACCATTTCAGCCATAAGGAAAGATGGAGATTTTGTATCTTTTGTAACAACCTTGATGAATTCTAAGAACATTCTCCTAAGTATCAGAGGAATGGAAAAATAAGCATCACATGTGCTGGATGCCTCATAGAAACCAGCAGATTAACAACTACCTGCTCATCTGACAGAACAAACTCAATTATATTTAAGAAGGGGAGAGGTTGGAAGCAGGTTCACCAAGTTCTCATCCAACGGGAACAAGGGCTTAGTACATGGCACACTTCCCGGGTGTAGGAAACAAACTGGACTGTACCGCACAAATGCAAACAATGTAACCTAAGCCTGTGTACCCACGCGTTAATCTGGAATTTAAATGACAGTGGTGAGAAACCAAGTCAATGCCACAGAGAGGATGGAATGCTGGGTCAAAGAATTTGAACTATCTTAATATTCAAAATATTGAATAAATGGCCATAAAATTTTTTTTAATATTCTTTTTTTTTTTGTCTTGGCCAAGGCTGGGTTTGAACCCACCACCTCCAGTATATGGGGCTGGTGCCCTATTCTTTGAGCCACAGGTGCTGCCCGGCCATAAAAATATTTTAACTAAGTTTCAGCAGGACTGATTAAATACATCATCATTTTATATTATATGTAAGAAAAGGAATCAGAAAGGAGCAATATGGCGAAGAGAAACAATTGACATGTGCATCTAACATTTGCTTTTGACCTCTGCCCGTGTGGCCCTTATCTGTGTGCTAACTTCATACTACACCACTCTTCCACTCCCAACATTACTTTCCTCATCTTCTTTTAGTTGCTTGTATGGGCCAAGATTTTTGCCAATTGAGGAACTTTTAACTATTCCCTCCATCTGGAATCTTCTTCATATTAGGTGTAATTATGTTAGAGGTATTCTTTTTAAAGTACATTCTCATGTCCAGATATTTCTCTGTCTTAACCTCTTGTTTTACTAAGTGTCTTTCACTTTGACTGAAATCTGTCTGCCTATATTTGATCTGCTTTCTGCCTCAGGATTTTAGTTCCTTACAGCAAAGACCATGTCTATTTTGGGCCATGTTGACTCCACATAGTCTTATACAGTTTTTGGTACATTCCAGGTGCTCTTTATTTCTTTTAATAAATGAAAAAGTAGGTAAATGAGAGAACAGGGATGAAGTTTGAGTGGCCTTGAAGAACAGCTTGTGAACTTGACATCATGCAGAAGCATTTGCTGTATGGAAGGAGATATTGATGACATGACTGGTCTAACAAAATTTATGTCCTTTGTATGGTATATAAATTTAAGGAGGGACATATTGGAAATGAAATATGAACAAAAGGAGTCTTTCTAGTAATTTTAGCCTATGAAAATTCTTTGACATTAATGAAAGGGGGAGGAAAAGCAGTATAGAGTCTAAAAAGTGAGGCTATTAAAAAAATAGGAAAAAAATCAAATATATGTCTGAGAAATTGATGCTGCAACATCATGTGAGAAATGTTTATTTCATGCATAGATTAGGATTTTTTTCAAGAGTCTTATGCACTCCAATCTCACTCTTGCCTGAATTTTATATTGAGAGAAATTAATGAGGTGATTCATTCGAAGAAAGTAATTAGAGGAAAAGTAATTAATGCAAATGTGTCTTCTAGAGAAAATAATTCCAGAAGAATTTTTTTGATAAATTAAGTCCTAAACATTCCCTCACTAGCAGAATCCTGGTCTAAACATATAGATTCTATTTGTCTAGGAATTCTCTATTCTGCGGGCCCATATTTGCATGAGGGGACTTCTGCTAAAATATGCTTATGGTTGCTTTATCTTTCTCTTACCTGCTTCATCCATAAAGTGGAAGGTGACCTTGGGATAAAGAAATATGCTCTGCTTCTTATTGACATGACCTGTGCACAGGATGAAATCTCAGCTGTCTAGGAATAAGTTTAAAGGCTCTTGCTCTGTGGGAGAAGCCTACAATTTTCCCTTTGTGTCAGCAACTCTAGACGGTCACTTCAGTTCAGAGAAGAATGTACCAGAGGCTCACATGGCACATCCCAATCTAAGTTTGGATAGCATTATATGATAGTTCGATTTTTCTGAATCTTTCTATTTTGCATTTAATTCTTAATTGAGAAGGGCAAAGAAAGGTGTTCTTTAGTGTTCTTTTTTAAATCTCAAGACACACACATACACATATATATACACACATGCCCTGAATAAATAATGCAATAATGGGGTTTAATATACGTATTGGAAAGATCTAAGAGAGTTAAAATGGCATTAACAGAACATCCATAAAACTCTTAACTCAACCTTGAGAATTACTCCTACCAAAAAATCTGCATTGTTAAAAACAGAAACCAGTCTGCAATACTGAGATTGACATCTTAAAAAACATAGCAAAAATTCCTCCATATTTTTCTTGCTTGCAATTTTTATTGAGGACAACCAGGATATGATATCCTGTACAGTTTTTCACTATGGTTTAAAAATGAGATTCCTGCTTTGAAGAAAAGAGTCATTCTAGGGGATTGTGAGAATTTTAGTTTATGGTATTGATTTAACTTCAATTTATATAAAAATGCTGATAATAAACTGTAAAGTGACACAAAAGTCTTCCAGGCAGCCATTCATTAACAGTAATATGCTGATGACAGCATCCAGAAAGAAGAAGATCATAAAATCCCTGCCGAGTCAGCACTGCGTTACAGGTTGACGATCAGCTAGAAAACAATGAATGCCACGAATCAAACATCACCCAACTGTAGACAGAGACCAAACTCCACTGACAAGCTCAAGAAATTCTGCATGCCATGAAATGCATTATCCTTCAACTTCCCTTCAGCACACTCATAAGAAAAAATACTAAAATAAAACCCTAATTATATGTATATATTATCTGAATAGCAAAATCTAATAAAGCGGAGAACCTGAAGGGATTATATGTGACCAGAGGAACTCCTCAGTTGCCTTGGATGTCTGTTCATTCATCTTTTGGACAGAAATGGTGAGCAAAGACAGTTAAAGCTGGACAATTCCAATAAATATTTAATGAGTATCTATAATTTACTGATTCATCCTTCTGTAATTATAGTGCATTTAACTATGCAAATTAAACTATGTCTACTTTTTCTCTCCATATAATTTTATTTTTTTACAATATATATTGTGCTGTTTTCCATCTTTTATACGGAACTATTTCTATTACAGTTTTGGCTAATTGTTCACAGTGAGCCTTTTTAGAGTTCAACTCTGCACCTAGCAGAAGAAGTGCAGGCTGTGTGCAAAGGACAGTCTGATGCAGGGAGGGCTCTACACAATGCTCTCATTATATTGAGAATGATATGAGAAATGTCATGGCCCTTGCTGTTTTATTGCTTCTCATTCATTGAGGAGAGAGCCTTCTAATAAGAAAACACAAAAATAGATATAAAATTACAAATTTCGATAAGTGATGCAATAGGATACTAATTGAAAGAATAACGAAGACATCCTCCCTATTTGTTGTTCAGGCGGGATTTATAGTTGACATCATTCTGGTTATTATATGGAAAATAAAATGAAAGTAGGGAAGGTATGACAAGAATGGTATCTGGAGGATAACACAATAGTCTAGAAGAAACGATTTTCACAAAAATGATAGAGTCCTATCTATTTTCCAGACTCAAAATAGGAGCTAGACTCAAAAGTCAGTATCAATTGTATGGGAAGATTAGGAAAAGGGTAAGATTGAAAACAACTACCACGTTTCTCTTCTGGACAACTTGGGAGGCTGCTGGTATTATTATTTCTGATGTACCAAATACCGCAGGAAAAGCAGGTTCAGCTGGAGACAGGAGTGAGTGGGAGGTCGAGATGCAGGATGGCTGAGAAGGGTGAATGGGGAGATGCTGGACACACTGGAAACTGAGGTAACTGTGCCCCATGCCACAGGTGTGTGACGGTACAGTCACAGAAGACTCCCAGATTGCTGAATGTTCCAAATGCTGCTGGTACTGTGCTAACACTGAGAATCTTTATATGAATGTGCTCATCTTTCATGGGCTTTTATGTATTTTTTTATTGAATCATAGTTGTGTACATTAATGCATTTATGGGGTACAATGTGCTGTTTTTATATACATACAATTTGAAATACTTTCATCAAACTGGTTAACATAGCCTTCACCGCACTTTCTTAATTATTGTATTAAGACATTTATACTCTATACTTAGTAGATTTGACATGTACCCTTGTAAAATGCACCATAGGTGAGGTCCGACCAATTACCTTCCCTCCACCCATTCTCTCCCCTCCCCCTCCTCTTTCCCTTCATCTTGGGCTACAGTTGGGTAATAGCTTTCATATGGAAGTGTGGGTACTTACCCAACAAGAAAAGAAAATTATAGACCAATATCTTTAATGAATATAGATGCAAAAATATTCAATAAGATTCTAGCAAACAGAATCCAGTGACATATCAAACAAATTATACACCGTGACCAAGTAGGTTTTATCCCAGGGTCTCAAGGCTGGTTCAATATACATAAATCTATAAATATAATACATCATATAAACAAAATAAAAAAAACAAAGACCATATGATTCTCTCAATTGATACACAAAAAACCTTTTGATAAGATCTAGCATCCTTTCTTGATCAGAATGCTTAAGAAAATAGGTATAGAAGGAACTTTTCTTAAAATGATAGAGGCTACCTACAGCAAACCCACAGTCAATATCGTATTGAATGGAGTAAAATTGAAATCATTTCCATTCTGACGAGGAACAAGGCAAGGTTGTCCATTGTCTCCACTGCTTTTTAACATTGTAATGGAAGTTTTCACCATCACAATCAGGCAAGAGAAGGTGACTAAGTGTATCCAAATAGGGTCAGAAGAGATCAAACTTTCACTCTTCACAGATGATATGATTATATATCTGGATAACCCCAAGGACTAACTACAAAACTATTAGAAGTGATCAAGGAGTAGAGCAGCATCTCAGGTTACAAAATCAATAAATCTGTAGCCTTCAAATATACCAACAATAGTCAAGCTGAAAAAACAGTCAAGGACTCTATTCCATTCACAGTAGTGCCAAAGATGAAATATTTGAGAGTTTGCCTAACAAAGGATGTGAAAGATCTCAATAAAGAGAATGATGAAACTCAGAAGAAATAGCTGAAGATGTTAACAAATGGAAAACATGCTCATGGATGGGATTGTTAAAATGTTCATACTACCCAAAGCAATATATAATTTTAATGCAATCCTTATTAAAGCACCACTGTCATACTTTAAAGACCTTGAAAAAAGGTATTTTTGTTTTATATGGAATCAGAAAAAACCTTGATCAGCCAAAACATTACTCAGAAATTTTAAAAAAATCAGGAAGACTCACGCTACCAGACCTCAGACTATACTATAAATCGATAGTGATCAAAACAGCGTGGTACTAGCACAAAACCAGAGAAGTAGATGTATGGAACAGAATGAGAGAACCAAGAGATGATCCCAGCTGCTTATCATCATTTAGTCTTTGATAAGCCCATCAACAACATTCACTGTGCTCATCTTTCACATGGTCATCGGCCTGCTCCTTTTCTGCCCAGAGGTCCTATTGCCCTTTTGGCACATATGTACTTTTCTGGGAACTTCACTTTCTTCCCCTTAAGCCACAAGGCTACTGCCAGAGTTGGCAGGCCCTACAATGTAATCACACTGTCACGGTTCATTGACTTGCAGGGAGTGGACTCTGTCCCAACATAGGTGAGGAACTATTTCTAGCACTTTGGGTACATGAAATAAGAAAAATAATCTTTTTTGCAGCGCTTGAGTCAAAAGTTGTTTAGTTTCAGAGCAAGGAATAGTCAACTTTATGATTATGCAGATCAGACAAAGAACAGAAGTGTAGCTCAAAAAACAGTAAGAACAATTTTAAAAAAAGAAAACAGCAGAAACAGCTACAGTTAGAGTCAACTGAGTTGCTAATTACTTCAGTCTTGCCCTAGGTTTTATGAGTCACACCAGCAGTCTTTTAATAAATTCCCAGTTTAGCTTAAGATAAATTAAATTGTCTTTCTGACACTTGCAATCAAAAGAGACCCAGTTAAGAAAAAGAGAAAACTAGAATGCAGAGTCAAGGAAACAAAAAATGTCAAAGAAATTAAATATTCATAACTATTCAGTAATGGTGGTAGGATCATCAGTAGCACTCCTAAAGTCAAGTTTTATTTCCTGTTTAAAATAAATTTGTTTATTTAACTTTCATATCTTAATGAATTATTAGGAAGTAAGAAATCAAAACCAAAAATTTAAATATTCTAAATAAAAGGTATATACCCATAATCCATCCATCATATCTTTGTTTATTATTTGCATGGTATATACTATGCTTGTTCTGGTTTTAGGCATAGTAACTATCTATATATTATTTTGTACACAGCTCTGTTTCCTATTATACAATACAGATTTCAATTTCATGTAATCTTGAAAGTAGCTACTTTTAAACTAATCAAAATATTACAAATGTTATTTACCACAGATGCCATGTTTTTAAACGTCCCCACACAATACCTATAAAGTACATAAAATTAAAAATGAAAATTTCCTTCTTCTCCCACCCTTGTCCCATTGACAAATTTATTCATTCTTAACTGTTGTGATTTTTATTCTTGAAATTACAGTAATAATTTTATTTTTTTAATAATTTTATTGAATCATAATTATGTACATTGGTGCAGTCACAGGGCACGATTCATATACATTCAGAAATATTTTGATCATACTGTTACAGATATCCTTCATGGCATTTCCTTGATCACTATATAAAGACATTAA
>CAUYON010067701.1:0-21632 GCA_963573935.1 Arctocebus calabarensis | reverse complement strand
GGGGAGAGATGGGCCTGTGGCAGCTGCTACAAGGATCATTGGCAAACAATCGGGAGCTGGGCAGAGGCGAGGGATTAGTCGACAGATTTCAGACACAGCAGGTCCTCTTAACATCATGAATGTAGACTCTTATCCTCAGGTAAGAAAGCAATTTTTTTTTTTGTAGAGACAGAGTCTCACTTTATCACCCTTGGTAGAGTGCTTTGACATCACAGCTCACAGCAACCTCCAACTCCTGGGCTTAGGCGATTCTCTTGCCTCAGCCTCCTGAGTAGCTGGGACTACAGGTGCCCACCACAACGCCCGGCTATTTTTTTGATACTGGGGCCGGGTTTGAACCCACCACCCTTGGTATATGGGGCTGGCACCCTACTCGCTGAGCCACAGGCGCCACCCCTAGAGGCAACAAATTTTGATGTGTAAAGCCACCCAGACTGGGGTACTTTGTTATAACACCCCTAGCAAAATAATACATCTGCCAACTGTCTCAGCTATTACATGTTTGCAAGTTCTTTTTTCATACCCTTATGCTGGAAAGACAGTTTTACTTCGTACAGAAATCCACCCACTGCCATGTGTCCCGTATCTGAGTCGTAATTCCCGCCTCTCGCCTTCCACTGTGGGTGAGCCTCCTCACGGGCTGATGAACATCCCCTTTAAAGACATATGGGTTTCTCGAGTGTGTTCATTTTAGCCCTTCCTCTTAGTCTTGCTATTCCTCAGTACCACTCTGATGTGGCCAGGTTTGAATCTCTTTATTTATTCAGCTTGGAATGCCTCAAGCTTTCTGAAAATTTGAGCCCCTGTCTACATCAGCTCTGTCTCCTGGAAGCTCAATCGGCTCTCGGAGCATCTTCGCTCTCCCCCCGCACTCTCCTTCCTCGACGTCTTTGCTGCCCCCTGTGTGATCTCCTCTGCTGTTTCCAGCCCGCTCTTCTCCTTTGAGGTCTAATGTCTTGATTAGTACATCTAACGAGTTTCTGCTGTCATACTTATTGATTTATTCCGGGTATCTTATAGAGTTCATTTTCAAACATGTCCTGTCAATTTTTTAAATTATGATTTCTTTGTCATAGTGTAAGATCGTCATCTATGTCTGGAAATCTATGAAACCTATTATTTTAGGGTCTGGACTTTCCCTAAAACTGTCATTCATGAATTGAATAAATATACGTTGAGCATCTTTGTTGAGCCAGGTTCTTGTCTAGGCATGTGGAAAATACTGGAAAAGAATAGAAGACGTGGAAGTCCGTGGCTTCCTGTCACTATCAAGCCAGTGAGGAGAGAAAGACAATAGATAATTGTTTAGTAGCAGGCAATAAACTCTAAGGAAGAAGGAAAAGAAAGAGATCAGAAGAAGAAAGACGGGAGTGCTGACTGGGAATGAGCCGTAATTTTAGGTAAGGTTGAGCGGGAAATCTTACAGGAAGGAAGGAAGGACATCCCACAATTTATATTTCAGAGAAAAGAGCTCAGGCAGAAGGGAATAGCCCCTGAAAGGGCCCCAAACTATGTCTGTGAAACAGAAGGTTGGGATGACTGATGCAGACAGCGCAAGAAAGTACGAGATTATGTCAGGAGAAAACCAGGATTCAGATCACGATGAGCCTTGTAATTCATTGTAAGAATTTTAATTTCTTACATTAATTTTCATTCTGAGTCAAATGGGGAGGGTTTTGAGCACTGGGAGACATGATCTGAGTACTCTGCATGGGAGGGAGGGAAGGGATTTGGTATTTTACTGCCAGAGGGACCATCAGCTTTAGAAAAGGGCAGGATGATGTCACTCAAGGCAAAAGACGAGGCTCTATGTGAAACCCTGTGATCGCGAGCAGCTGGAGACGTTCTCTTGGCTTGCACTATTGAAAAAAAAAACTGACTATATATTTTGATAACGGAGAATTTAAAGCTGACAATGGGAAGCAGGGAAGAAAACATGGCGTGGAAGCAGGTGTGGGGCACCGGGGGGGCACCCTGTGACCTGGGAGCTCCAGAAGCATGAAGGCTTTTGAGGGGTAAGAAACGGAAACCCGCACGGGATAGAACCGTGTCCTCGTGGTTCCCGCTGGAGCCAACTTTCAAAAGGCAAGGCCCAGGAGAGGTTTATGATAGAGCAGGTTTGTGAACGGTGGCTCATGCATTCCAGAAGGCAGAGCGTGGAGGCAACATGGGCGATGAAGCAGCGCAGGTGACACGCAGAGCCATGTCTGTGAAACAGAAGTCGGTATGGCTGACGTTGGGACGGGGCAGTGGGAGGCCAGGACTCTGTTAAATGACTGACATGAGCAAGGCTGACAGAAGAATAAGGCTAGTGAGTTCTGGTGCCATCCCGGTGCCTCTGAGGGCTATGTGGGCGATGGGTGCATTTGGGGGCCTCCCGCTGGACACCTGTTTGTGTGGCCTGGGAGGAACTTGAGAAGGAGGCTGTGGGAGGTGCTCTCCACCCCCCTGAATAGAAGCTGAAACACCCCGTGAGCTCTAACTTGACACATGCTGACAAAGGGCAGAAGAACATTGTCCATGGTGGTTTTATTTCCCCGTCTGTCTTAGTCATTTACTGATACGGGGCTCACAACACTGGAGTATTCTTTGTAGGGATATGTTTGAGGTCTTTATTTAAAACTCATTCCTCCAGAGAGGAATTTCTTTTACTCCTCCCAGTTGCCTGGTTGCACTAAATCTAGAAGCAATGTTAGAGAAAATTATATTACGCTCATTCCAACCACAAACCTCGACGAGTACAGATTTGTGGTTAGGAAACCTTGGAGAATTAGTCTTCACCTTTTCTTCTCTACTTGGCCAAGCCTGGGAGAGGCAGCGACGCACACTCTCACCCTTCTTGGATAAGTCTTCCATAAAGGACCCCTCGAGTGTGGCCCTTCAGGAAAGTTCATTTTGTGCAGTGGTGGCAGTTCACCCTAGTACATGGCACAGGCCCCAGGCACTGTCCCCAGCCTCTGGTCATTGTCACTGGTTTTCCAAATCCAGGGTCTGCAGGCACCTGGGCAAACATTGGCTGTAGTGCCCCTTGGCCCCTCTGAGTTCTCAGTTTCTTGCTATTTCTGACCTCCAAAGAAATGTCTTTCTTTTACACCAGCTCAGCTATACATTTAATATTTAATACATGACATTATTTCTTTATTGATTTCAGGCGTACTGTACCGAATGATACTGTTCTGAGCATCAACCTCAACATATTGCCAGAAATAAAAATCCCATTTCTTTGTTACAGTAAATATTCCAGATCTGGACATTAAAAAATGGTATAATCAATGAACGTCCATAGACTGATCACTCAGCTTGAGATAAAAACATGCTGCAAATATTGATGTTATTGTCTTATTTTATTCTTTCCCCATTTCTTCTTCAAAGATCATTCCTATCTTGAATATTGTACATTCAATTTTCAAGTATGTTTTTCCTACTTTTATACTGTGTCCATAAACAATGTCTTATTATGCTCACTGCTTTTAAAATTTTATGTAACATTAAGCCACAGAAGACAGGCTTCTGCAACCCTGTTCCACTCAATGCTATAGTTTTACAATTAATCCCTAATGCTCTCATTTTCAGAGATACATAGTATTCCATTGTAGGTTTACTCCACAATTTATTTACCTTATCCTGTCAATGGACATTTAAGCTGTTTCTAATTTCTTGCTATTTCAAACAGGGCCATCACAAAATTTCTTATTTGTACTCTTTTGTGAATTTGTTCAAATTTTCTAGTACATACATAAAAGTAGATTTGTATGTGCACATTCAACTTTACTAGCGAGGATGCCAAATGGCTCTCTAAACTGATTTCACAATTTATATTCTCAGCACTTTTTCTCAAGTTTATTTGGCATTCCACTTTCCCCTTCGGTGAAGTGCTACTTAAATTTCTTTCAGTTTTCTACTGGGTTTGACATGTGTATTTTACATTTTAATACACATCTAAATTCTTGGGAGAGGTGTAGCATTTCACATACCTATCAACAATGAGATCAGATTTCTTCCAGGAACCCTCATGAGCAATTGATGGCAACTTTTAAAAAATGTTTTCCTAATCTAGTGAATGAAAAGCAATTTTTTATTGTTGAACTATTTTCATGTTTTTATTACTAGAGAGGGTTATTCTTGGCATTTCTTTTTCTTTTTTAAATGACCCATTAATACATAATAAACATTTATCTAATTTATCTGAACACTAATGCTCAAATAATACATATTAGGTCATTGAAAAGAAATGGCAAACATTGTAGAAAAATAAGCTAGAAATGTAAATAGGCTAAATCAACAACAACAACAACAAAAAATACAAAACTGGAATGAACCATACTTAACTTTCCATTTGATCATAATATATTAATTTTATGAGGCCTCACTGGAATTGCTGTTTGGAATGTATTTATATATATGTGTGTGTGTATTTATATACATTTCTTCACTATATGAATTTCCAACTGAAATCCATTGAGACTGATAGTTTAGTGTTGCTGATATTATAAAGAGATTTTTATCCAGCATGGAATTCTATATTCATTGCATGTTTTTTAATAGAGATAAGAATTATAGATATCAGTTTAAACTGAAATAAATCTAATCTGATTGGGAAACAATCTTTCCATGATATTCTGAAATCTCTGGCTCATGGAATATTTTTTCTTCCTGAACTTTGTAACTTGTAAATGCATCTTTGAAGAATTGCACAAAGGAATTTTTTTAATGACTGGATTGCTGAAAAGTATTCATTTGCAGATTTAAGCTTAAAGTGAAAACTATTCTCTGCCATTATTGACTCTTACACATTTGCAGCCCTAAGTAATTAGCCCTTGCATATTGCTTAAATCCCTTTTGATTTCAATATCAAATTAAAAAAGGATGAATGTGTTGGTATATATAGCTATGCCACAGTCAATGTTGTGCAGTGTATTTCACTATCACTGATCAAAGATTAAAGCTCATTTCTAGAGGTTAATTATAAATTTTACACCTATAGTTGAAGTGTCAAAATCTGTCTTTTTCAGTCTTGAAGAAAACGAGGCTTTTCCCCAAGGGTACGTTGGTCAGCTTTGTCACTAAAAAGATTGCCTTTCCTTCCATATCCTCTAAGAGTGGAAGGAAAGCCAAAAATGGAAGATTAAAAATGAATTTCTGGGGTCTGTATACCTGTGTCCCTCATTATTATTTTAAGACTACTTTGTTATGATACAGAAAATTTAATGACAGCCATTGAGGAATATATTGGTTCACAGAGAAAATACATAAGGAACTAAAATCAATAAGCATGTCTACCTGTCTTATTTCTTATTTATGTGAATCTGTTTGCTTATGGTAAAATAGTAGGCAACAGTGAGAAAAAATAAGCATGCTTAATTTTCTAATGCAATCTAAAAGCTGTAGAGAAGGACAATTCATGAATAAAGCAAGGAATACAGTTGAGAGAACAAAAAGCTTAAGCAGTGATACTAGGAAGACAAATATAGTATGGTCTCACTTATATGTAAAATTTAAATAAGTTGAGTTCATAGAAGCAGAGGAGAATGATGGTTACTAGGGCCTGGAGGTGGGGTGAGGGTGGAGGTGGGCAGATTGGGAGAGATGTTGGTCTTAGGACACAAAATTGTAGTTAAGCGGAAAGAATTTGTTCAAGCAATGAATTGAAAAACATGATGGCAATAGTTGATAATAATGTATATTTTAAAATTGTTAAGAGAATAGATTGTTCAATGTTCCTGTCTCATATAAAAAATAAGTATGTGAGATAATATGTATTTTAATTAGTTTGATTTGGCCATTCCACAGTGTATACATATTTCAAAACATCATGTTATATACCATTAACACATGTACAAATGTACATGAATATGTACATTTTTGTCATCTTATAAAAGAAAAATAAAAAAGAATTTTAAATGTCAGTAAATTGAAATCTAAACATTGCAAAGAAAAATTAAACTATATGGTATTAATAGATAAAATAGATCACTTCATTTTCAATAAAATCTCTTTAGGAAAACTTGTCTTTAAAATTATATAGAAAATTTATATATAATATGTCTCAAAAACATTTTTTTGTTTATTTCAAAATATTACAGAGGTACAGATGTTCTTGCTTACATGTATCCATTTTGATAGGCTTGAATCAAGATTGTAAGAGTGCCCACCATGTAGATGATGTACCTAGTAGGGAGATTTTTACTCATCCCCTCCTCGCATCTACCCTACCCCCATTTTGTTTCCACTGAGTTTTACCTCTCCCCGAGAACATGTGTGCTTACCAGTTAGTTCCATTCTTTACATACTTCATTTGGGAAAACGATCTGAAGTTCCATTCAAATTATTGCAAAAGAGGAACTAAAAGTAGACCTCCCGTTCAATCCTGCAATTCTTCTACTTAGGTATATACCCAGATGACCCCAAATCATTTTACAACAAAGACATTTGCACCATAATGTTTATTACAGTCCAATTCATAATTGCCAACTCATGGAAGCAGCCCAAGTGCCATCGACCTATGAATGAATTAGCAAATTGTTGTATATGCATATCATGGAATACTATGCAGCCATAGCAAAGATGGAGATTTTACATCTTTTATGTTTACCTGGATGGAGCTGGAACATATCTTCTTAGTAAAGTTATCTCAAGAATGAAAGAAAAAGTATCCAATGCACTCAGTATCATAATGAAACCAATATATAATCACCTACATATTCATACGAATGATAAAACACAACTGTAGTCAGAAAGAAGGAGGGAAGAGGAGAAAGATGGGAGGGAAAAGGGGAGGGTGAGAGGAGGGAGGGTATTTGGTGGGACCTCCCTTATGTGCATAATGCAATGGTACATTTCAAAACTATTAAGAGTATAAATGTCTGACCACAAAAAATACTAAGTGAGGTGATGATTATGGTAACCAGTTTGATGTAAGATTTCCACATTGTATATCAAATAAGCACATTGTACCCCATAAATGTATTAATGTACACAGTTATAATTTAATAAAAAAAAGTTTCAAAAGACCTTAATTCATCCTTCTTCGTCTCTGAGTGATATTCCATGTGGTATACGGTACCACATGGTATTAATCCACTCGTGAGTTGATGGGCACTTGAGTTTATTCCGTGTCTTTGCAATTGTGAACTGTGCTCCAGTAAATATTTAAGTGGAGGTTATCTTTTTCATGCCATGACTTCTTTTCCTTTGGGTAGATATGCAGTGCTGGAATTGCTGGATCCAATTGCTGGATCAAAAGTCTACTTTTAGTACTTTGAGGAATCTCCCCCATACTGTTTTCCACAGGGGTTGTACTAAATTGCAGTCCTACCAAAAATGTATAAGAACTCCTTTCTCTTTGCATCCATGCTAACATCTATGGTTTCTGGGCTTTTCAATAAAAACAATTCCAAATGGGGTAAGGTGATATGTTATGGTGGTTTTAATTTGTATTTCCATGAGAACTGGTGACTTTGAACATTTTCTCATATGTTTGTTGGCCATTTGTTTACCTTCTTTTGAAAAGCTTGTATTGATATATTTTGCCCACTTCTTGACAGGGTTGTTTGCTGTGTCCTTGTGGATTTACTTGAGTTTTTGTAGATTCAGGTTATTAGCCCCTTATCAGATGAGTAGCTTATGAATGTTTTCTCCCATTCTGTAGGCTGCCTGTTTACACTGTTGATTATTTCCTTAGCTGTGCAGAAGCTGCTTCATTTAATCAGGTCCCATTTGTTTTTGTTGTTTCTGTGATTGCCATTTGGGTCGTCTTTATGAATCTCTTCCCTGGGGCCAGTATCTAGAGGAGTTTCTCCAGTATTTCCTTCCAGAATGCCTGTGGCTTCACGCTCTACCTTTAAGACTTTTATCTATTATAAATTAATTCTTGTGAGTGGTGAGAGATATGGACCCTGTTTCAATCTTTTGCATGTGGCTTCCCAATTTTCCCAACACCATTTATTGAAAAGGGCTTCTTTTTCTCAATACATATTGTTGTTTTCTTTGTCTTGGCTATATGTGGATGGTTTTATATCTGGGTTCTTGTTTTCTGTTCCATTGGTCTGCATCTCTATTTTTGTTGCCAATACCATCTTGCTATAGCTTTGTAGTAAATTTTAAGTCTGGTAATCTGATGCCCCCAGAATGGTTCTTCTTGCTTCAGATTGCTTTGGCTGTTGGGGCACTTTTCTAGATCCAAATGAAGTGTAAAATTGTTTTTTCTAGATCTGTCAAAAACGGTGTTGGTGTTTTGATGAAGATTGTGCTGAATCTATAAATTACTTTGGGATATTTGGGTAGTACGGGCATTTTCACAATGTTGATTTTACTGATCCATGAGCATGATATATTTTCCCATTTGTTTGTTTTGTCTGAGATGTCTTTCCTTTCTTTGTAGAAACCTTTCACTTCCCTGGATAAATATATTCCTAGGTTGTTTTTGTTGTTGTTGTTAATGTGAATGGTGTTGAGTCTTTGATTTGAATCTCAGCTTGACTATTATTGGAGTATAGGAATGCTACTGATTTGTGTATATTGATTTCGTAACCTGACACTGCTGAATTTATTTATGAATTATAGGGGTCTCTTGCTGGAGTCTTTGGAGTTTCCTAGATACATGATCATATCAACAGCTAAATATATACATCTTTTTTTGAATATATAAATATGTTTCTACTTAAAAATGTGTTGATCTTCAGAAAGAATAATCCTAGAATAGTATATTTATTTCTATTCTTTTTGCCTATTTTCACATTTTGTTCTTGAAAATGTGCTTTTACTAAGTAAAATATAAGCTGATATTTTGCCAAGGTCAAAACTACAGATATGCATTTAATGATGAAGAAACATTCTGAGAAATGTGCCATTGGGCAATGTCATCATTGTGTGAATATCATAGCATGTACTCACACAAACCTAGGTAATACCTGGCCTATGTGTTATAGCATTTTGTGTCCAGGCTATAAACCCGTAAATCACGTTATTGTAATGAATACTATAAACAACTGCAACATAATAGATTGTATTGGTGTATCTAAACATACCTAAACAAGGAAAATGTACAGTAAAAATATGGTATTATAATCTTATGTATTCAATTCATCATTGACTAGGCCATTGATGTAAAATCTAGGTGTATTTTAGTTTATTGAATTTTCTTAGGAGCCTTTAAAATATTTGGTTTTGTGTTTTAAAGAAAAATTGCTATGTTATATTTCTGTAAGTAGCATTGCTGAATATTGCCCTCTGTAATATTCCAGTTAGAATTCTGATTAACCATGTTAAAATGAATCTTAAAGAAAAACAAACAATAGGTATATATGTGAAAGATATTTGAAAAATTTAAAGTATAGACTTGATGTTATGAAATGCACTAACAATACCTTTTTATTTCTATTTAGTGTTTATTAAAATAAGTACATCTATGATTATTAAAATACTATAATTATATTTGGTGTGTCTCTTGAAAAGAGTGCTTATAACATGGTTAAAGACTTATATAATTTGCCTATGTAAAGTTATTAAAAGTAAACCTACCCACCAACTGTAATCATTGGTATTTTATGAGTTGAAAACATTTCTATTAATACAAAAAAAAAAAGAAAGAAAGAAATAAAAAGCAAATCTCAAACCGAAAGAAACTGAACTGTTTAGACTTTTTTCACCTCTTCAGGAGACCAGTAAAAGCTTTGTCATAAACTGATTCACAGCTATGGCTTCTCAGGTGACTCCAAATTTCAGACCGCATCTGTGGTGTCCCTCCTTCTAATCCAGCTTCCTACGAATGGACCTTCCTGTGACACATAAGCTTGAGAGACTCTTGGAAAGTCCTCCACGCCTGCATCTCCACTGAGCGTCCTCCACCATGGCATGGTCTCCAGCTGTGTTGAAACTACTAGAATCGGTTTCTGCAGCAGAGAACACCGTGGGAAGCCACTGAAAGCCATGATGTTTCTGCACTGTATGTAGAAGCCTGTGAAGCTGGGCTGTCCCAGCTGAGAGCCCTGATGGGTCAGCCATACGGTAGGTTCCAGGGCAGTCGGTGTCCTGGGCCTCATCAGGCCCTTGCAGGTGAGGAGTCCTCTTCCCCAGCTTTGGCTTATACCGCAAAGCCTTGACTCCAGAGCAATACCCTGAACACCAGTGTGTGTGTCTGTGTGCCGATGAGCACACGTGCATGTGAAAGTGATTCTTTTCAGTGTTTTTATTTGCAGAGTCTCTTTTTCTAAGACTTGGATACAAATTATTAACCTCTAATCCAGAAGATAAATTGAACAACAAAGATAATGTCTACACTGACAACTGGAGCATGGTTAATTTTATTGCACAATAGCCACATGCTTTTTATTGTGCATCCTGGTAAGTTACATACTTTTCCAGGTTTGCCTTAGTTAATTCCCTGGCACGATAACTTCACCGTTCTTCAAGACATGGACATAGGAGCTCTAATTCATTATATATCTAGGGGTAGTTCCTACCAAGGACAGATAAATCTACCTCTATGGATCATGGTCAACCAATCACAGAACTCCTGCTTCACTGCAGAAACCTGTTATTGTGAATCATATGATTTTCTAGTGAAAACACTGTATATATGTGGGTGATTTTCAACACTAACTTAATATCAAAGAGTCCTGTATGCATCGAGAACTTCACCAACGTGTCTTGGGGGCACTGGTAGGAGAGAAGTTATGGAGAGACCTCAATATAGTAAACCCAAAATTCTAAAAATGGGTTGTCTAAACATGGGGCTACTGGAAAAAATAAGATGGTTTCTCTAACCAAAGGAGACACTATATCTACTGAGTTAGGGGTTCTACTGCTAGAAGTCTAGAACTAGGTTGAAATCCCAGCTTTTACATTCACTAGGTTGAAATTCCAGCTCTGTCATTTCCTTGCTTTGTAAACATTTTGCAAGTTAAGCAGCCTTTCATTTATTGCCTGTGAAATAGAGATAATATTATTTCCTTATCTATAGACAGGAAGGATTAGATGCCTTAGTTCCAGTAGAGGCTGAGGCAAAAAATCAGGAACAATGTGCCTGATATGGGGCACTGACATCGTGATACTGTTTTCCTGGAACAGTCCAGCAGAGCTGCTGTTGAAATTAGAGATGGGCTGTGCTACTGTGAGATTTACTTTTTCTCCCCAAGAAGAGAAATAAAATATATGCCAATTTTATTGGCAGGTACATGTCCTTTCTAGTTGATTCTCTTTTTATAAACACCCCTAATATGTTCTGACTCTTTTTTCTTTCAAACTTTTCATTATTCCTTTCATGTACAGTGAAATGTGTTAAGATTTTATTGGATATGAAAAAAACACAAATGACAAGAAATTAAATTTTTTTTTTTTTTATGTAGAGACAGAGTCTCACTTTATCGCCCTCAGTAGAGTGCCATGGCATCACACAGCTCACAGCAACCTCCAACTCCTGGGCTTAGGTGATTCTCCTGCCTCAGCCTCCCAAGTAGCTGGGAATACAGGCACCTGCCACAACATCTGGCTATTTTTTTGTTGCAGTTTGGCTGGGGCCAGGTTTGAACCCACTACCCTCGATATATGGGGCCGGCACCCTACCTACTGAGCCACAGGTGCTGCCCAGAAATTTTAATTTTTTAAAAAAGATTGATATAGCCAAATAAAAATATACATTAATTTGGGGCAATTAATAGGACATTTTGAAGTTTTCACTGAGCATTGAGGTTTTTAGTATATGCTTGAGGTTGCCCAAGGAGGGCAGGAATTAAATCTCCAAGGAGATGTTCTATGAGTTTCTGAGTTATGTTAGACTCTGTACAGTTGTAAGGAGGTTTGCTGGTCATGGTATCTTCTCTGTAGACATCCACCTGATGTTTTTAAAATAACATAATACCTTATAACCAGCACCAAAGGCCATTGAGAACCAGTAGGAGAAAAACCGCCCCATTCATTAGGGCACATACACATTAGAACTCTGGTCCTTCAGTCCATCGACATATCCACATCCAAGGCCAGGGTGTGAACATTTCTTACTAATGCGCCCCCCACATTGACCTCACACATTGAATTTTAGGAGCTAATGAAGCTGGATTCTGTGTCTCTTCTCTCCCCACCCTATCAGACCACAAGCTACCAAGAGATCCATTTCTACTTAGGCCTGATTTACTCTGAAATCTCTGCTTGAGTTCTTGCAAATATTAATCTGTAATTGTCCCTGCTCTTACACTGGCATTTCAAAAGATAGAATCAATTTTGAATATTAATACTCTTCATTTTAAAATATTTTATTTGTCCATTTGTTAAACCCACTGCTTTTCTGTTGACCTGACATCCATAAAGATCACCTTTCTTCACGATATTCTATTTCCCCTGTACAATGGTGCTGTCATAAATTGAGAGGGTTGACTATCCGTTCAAGCTGCCTAAAACTTTTATTCCAGCATTTTGCTAAACTGTATGCCAGGAGATGCAGAAAAAATATTGTGATTAAAAACCCCATTAGAAATCCCAGACTGTGTACTTTCAGTTGCAAAACTCCTGGGAAAGACTTGATTTCATTTCCACAATAAGCCTAAAACTTTCCGATGTATAAAATCCCAGTTCAAGTCTTAGATTTTAGATCAGTTTCTTCTACTAAAAAGGGCCAAAGTAAAAAAAAAAAAAAATGTTTTATGTTTCAATAATTCTACTTCTCATATTGGTCTATGGGAGAAAATATGGGAAGATTGTTTTGGAATTGCGAAGTGACAGCTACCACAAAGCAGTGACTTCCATTTCACTTTGTAAGCCACGGCCACCCTCCCATTGACCCAGGTGGCACGTCAACTCTCCCACCAACAAAATATTATAATAGTAGGGTCAGTGAGCCTGTTCTTTCCGTCTACAGATGACCTTCAGGAGAAACTTTCCATCTAATGAGTCTTGAACAGTTTGGTCCCTCTTTTTCTAAATAAGGAAGGGAGAACTTCCTTAGAAGCCAAGCAGGAATTAATGAGACCTCACTACCAACAGTTTTAAAACTAAAAAATAAAAGACCTCCTAGGGGGGCAAACAATTATCTTTTCCAAACTAACGCACCTGTCCCATGAAAGCCTCTGCATATCAGCCAATGTAAATCTTCTAAATTGACCAGGTCGTCTGAAGATGAGGAATTTTCATTTTTTAATTCCTTAATGGTAAGAAACGAAATAAAAAAGTTTCAGTTCTTTAAGTATATAGCCATTTATCTCAATGTAATTTGAATGGTTCTCATTGGAAGTAAATGAAAGAGTAAGATGTTTATCACAACTGTTTTAAAACAGGATGTTATTTTTGTCAGGAAACGTAGCAAAGAGACTTAAACCTTGCCCTTCATGAAGAAATGTGAAGTTGCTTTTATTTCTATTGGCATTTTAGTGAGCAGACTCTTTCAGTGCTCTAAACTGGAGGTCACAATTTGTTTTGAATTTGAGCTGGAAATAAGATAACAAATATTGCCTAGGGCTTTATTGGATACCTTTTATATCTGAATTAGATTAGACAGTCAGAAACTATTGCAAATCCTTTATGATTTTATTTTTAAACCCTAAAAATCAAAAGCAATGCATAAAGGCAAAGTACATTTAAATGGGTAGCATTATACTACGACAGCGGCATTTGCATCTTTTCCTATATTATTTGACTTATGTAGGGAACACACAAAATCTTCCTGGTCTATTAAACCCCAATTTTTAAGAAAATCATAGGTTTGTGCTATCAAGGGTTATCATTTTTAGTAAAGAGTGGGATGCAGATGTAAACTTTAGTATTATTAGAGAAAAAGTTTTATTTTTTTTTCCTTTTCATTGGAAAAATTCATGTTAATTATTCCTCTGCACCTGCCTAATGGGGCTGAAGTAATTCGATTGTCATATTGTTGTAGATTGTTGCTTTGTGTAATGTATCACCCCTGCTGTTCCATTAAAAAAATTCTATACTCTTCCATTATTCAGCAAGGCCTAATGATTATTCCAGCATTTGTACACGCTGCACTGTTATTTTGATTTTAATTGACTTCACTTTTTTAATTAAGCACATTGGTTTTAACACTGCTGTTGACAAGCTTGGTTTTGTCATTATCAGTATTTGCTTCCATGTACACTGCGTATCTATTGACATTTTATTTAGATTCATTATAAACAATAAGAGCAATATGTGCTCTGAAGTTTATCGTCAGCTCCAACATGAATTCATGTCACATGTTATTTATACATAGTGGTCTGCAGAATATTGTAAAGGGCCAGTTATTTTGTTTAAAGTATTTTAACATGAAGCTGTTAAACCTTTAATTTGAAAATTAAAAATAGAGATTGGACTGTTCTAAAATGTGTAATAATATTTCACTTTACACCATCAGTTAAATATAGTCACTTGTAACAAGCTCACATGAGATATAATGTTGTTGGTGCTTAATGAGACGTATAAAATTATGCTTTGCATATATTTGAAAATTAGTCATTTATGGCAGTCTTTTATTCCAGAAGAAATTTGTTTTGTTTATTTAAGTTATTTAAAGATTTATGCATGATTTATTAAAAGTAAATCCTTTAAATATATTTATCACACACATGTTATTTTAAGCATAGTGCCTTAGAAGAAAATAACACTATCCTTGTGAAACTCATTGAAATGTATCTTTTTTAATGGAATCTTGGTCATTTATCACCACACAAGCTAATGAAGAAAGGCCTATAGACAGAATAATTTGAGCTTTTTTAGCTAAGAGCTAGAAATTGTTGAACTGAAAGAAAGAAATGGAGCCAGAAAAAAAAAATAATGGTAAATACCAAGATAAGGTGGTTTTGATGTTTTAAGAAATTATGTGAAATTTTTTTGTTGCTGTTTTTCACAATTCTCTGAACACAAATCTGTCCAAGGTGTGACTTGGAAAAGTCATGAGTGGTACAGACATATCTTATTATGGAGAAGGTTGACTTGAGAATCCTTATTTCCCCTGGGCCATTTGTGTTTTGTTAATGGACATGAATGAATGAATGAATGGAGGGTGAATGAATAGATCACATGGGATTTGCCTGCCATTTGGTCATCTGAGGGACGAAGGACAAAGATTTAGAAGTAGGCCCTTCTGCCCTTGTTCTGTGCCACAGTTCTGATTGTTGATGAGCCTGCTGCCTGGATTTATGTCCAACCCCTCCTTATGCCTTGGTGTGCCTGACCCAGCCCTATTAGCATAACTTCTATTCCCAGTGACAACATGAATAAAAGATGACTGGTGTGACCTCAAAAAGTGCCAAGATGGTATTGATGTAATGAGCCCAATATCCACTGTTTTATGCATTGCTATACAATAGCAATCTTAATAAAAGGGGAAACGCATTATAATGTGCATTTCTTTGATGTCTCTCTGACTCACTGACTTCACTTTTTCATTCACCACCGCTCCTTTGAGAATCACCAATAATCTGCCTTTTTGCTTGTTTTGTTTTTGCCACCTCATTAGTCCTTTGTTTTCATGAGGGTAAAACCAAACAAAACAAACAAATTAAAATAGTTTTGCTTCTGTTATCTTCCAATTTCAGTAAATGCTTTCTCTTTTGCTTGGCATTGGCTTCTATTTGACAGCAACCATCACATAAACAGGAGAAATTATTGCAGGTACTCTGACTTGAACACCCCATGTTAACATTTAGAATTTTGCAACTACCAGTGCATTTTCTTGGCTTTCCATACTTCTTTTTCAGATTGTGCAGATAGAAAATATAGTCTTATTACTGGAAATCCCTGAATACCAGACTTGTATCACATTTCCTCCTTTCCATCTTGATATATTTTAAAGATCTGTTTTGTGTGGGATTCTTAGATGTAGATGCCCTGATCTTCTTGATCCAAAAAGCCCAGTGAAACAAACTGCAAATGCATGTGGGAAAAGATCAAGGAATCCTCTCTTTCTGACCAAAACAACACCAGTCAGTTAAAGTTTTCATCACTCTGCTGTGTAAATAAGCTGTGTAATAGGAAGGACAGATGAGAACATAGCAGGCACACGTCTAAAGTAATATAACACCTTGCCAACAGCATCCTTTATTGTATTTTTCTTTAAAAGCAAAAGCACATCTAGACTAATAGTCGCCCTTTTAACAACAAAGAGAAAATGGTGTGCTTTTTATACTTCTTTTAGATAGCAAATCACAGGGGCTTTTGCAATATTATTATTTGCTTTCTTGCAAGGTCTGTTACTTAGGTGATCTGGAAATATGACAATATGTTAACAACTAACATCATGTGTCTTTGGACCTTATAGATAGATTGCAAACCATTTAAAAACAAGCTCTCGCTGAAACATCCTACTACTTCAAACCTCAGATTTACTACTTGGCACACAGGTTGGGCCTTTCTGAATTTTGAAAAGGTGATGGTGAGGCAGCAAACAGGATACAAATTTTTCAAATATCTACCATGTTGCCTTGATCGTATCATGTCTTGTTGGGGCATTGCAAATCTAACACAACAGAGAGTGATCTGATCCGAGTTGACATGACATTATGCTAGTAGGCAGCACTGTCAAAGATGTGAAATGGTAGTTGGGTATACCAAAATGCGAAATTAATTAGAATACACTTATTGGATCCTTGTCTTAACAAAAAAAAAAAAAAATCACCTTTATATCTTCAGCCTTTCGAATGGGATACTTGAGTAATGAGAAAACTATATAGTAATGCTAAATTTACTGAAGGCTTATAGGTGATTTATATTATTTCAAAGACAATCCTAACAACATTGTTTCATTTATCACCGTTCAATCTGATAGTGACTCCAACCAATGATAGTCAATAAAGTGTTTTGCATGGGGAAAAGTGGTAGGAAAATGGAAATTCTCCTAATCATCATTAAGGTGGTGTTTAATGCTTTTAAAAAAGAGTCATAGAAAAGAACCAGGATTCTATGCTACACAGTGTGATGTAGTTTATTGCAATACTTAAAAGAGGGCTACTTGATGAGGATATGAACACAGACTTACAAAACTCAACCTTGAGATTGCCAGAAAAAAAAAAAGAAAAGTCATTGGCAGCTAAAAAAAAAAAAAAAAAAAAAAAAAAACTGAAGCAGATGTCAGATGCAAGCAGCTGTGGCCTAGGAAATTCAACAAAATTCCAATATTCAAATTGCTTCTCTGGATAAAAACTGCTTGATAGGACAGTTTCAGATTTGATCTGGACTGTCAGTGAACCATCTGCGTAAAATGAAAGTAATCTGCTGACACTGTCCACACAGGTAGGCATCAGCCTAATTTGGTTGGAAAAAAAGAACACTACTAAGATGTTTTCTGGTGAGCTTGTCAGGAAAGTACTACTGTAATTAACTGCAGTTTCTAGATTAGTGAATGCCAGAATAAGGGGGTTTAAAAGAGTGTCTCATTGTGTAAGGACTGTTTGAAAAGAAAAAACAAACTTTACCCTAATTTTAGGCTCATAATGGAATATTCTGGGTAAGAATTGAGATTAGGTAAGAATATTGGGAAAATTATATTCCTAATACCAACAAAAAGAGGATAATCAATCTGTTAAATCTGACCTTGTGGAAATGATTTAAATGTATAGCAGGTTAACAATGAAATTGTTAGGATGGTGAGCTTTAAAAATTCAGTATGGCAAGCAAGGGAATCATTCCCTGGAGAGTCAGGGAAAACAGTTTTTATTTTATCTAGCTATGTGTTGGATAAAATAAACATATGTAGATTCTGAAAGATTGTTCACAAATAGGTCAGCTTGTGGTGGAAGTCTTTCATAATTCAAGATACATCAGCCTTGGCAGTAGCTGAGAATAAGAGCAAGTAATCAAAAGTGACCCAAACAATGACACTAGAGTTTCCAGATGGTATAGAAAAAAGTCCATAATTTATGATTGCCTGTGCAGTAAATAAATCTAAAACAATAGGCGTGGATGGGGAAGCAGTCACAGCTGACCAAAAGAGCAGTTGTAATGCAACCCACAGAAAGCTTGGTGCCAGAAGTAATTGACATAGTCGTCAAATCAATTTCCTAGGGTGCAGACACTCAAGCACTCAATCTGATTCTGTATGCTGCACAACATTTGTTGTTATACAGCTGCCTCTAATTCACATAGCCTTAGCTCAACGTGAATCCAATTCAAGGAACGGTCTGGAAGTGAGCAGTAATTATTTAGCCTTCCTTTCTATAGGTTTACTGTTTTCTAGTCAAATTACTCTGTTTTGGAACAATATACTTTTCATATTGTTTAACCTTTTGGTAACTTTTTCCTCCTTTTGTGTCACCTAACTCGACAACACGCACAAAGTCTGCGATCTTTCCTTTCAGTGGCACCAGTGTGTTATTGTTCTTAGGTAAGAAAAGTCCAGAGTACCAGCTCGTTACACTGACTTTGGAATCAGCCACTTGATTGCAAATGGGTCACACCCACACAGAGGACGATTCATGAATGAATGAACAAATTGTTCTGTATTTCAATTCAATGCATTTATTGAAAGATAAATTTAATAATATTTTGCTGCAAATAATTTTATTATTATCCATCCATTCATTCATTTATCCAAAGTTAAGAGGATATCAGCAGCCCACCAGGTACTTGATTAAACATTGGGGTGTAAAGACAAGAGACGAAGATTCTGCCTTCAGAGACCTCACAGCTTAGCAACCAAGATAGGGAAGGAATCATGCAAGAATTACTATAGAGCAAGTACAAAGGTCAGAGGAAGGAACAGGGTGAACCGTCAAACCAGCTACAACTGGGGAGTGATTGGAAGAGCAGGCAGGCACAGATTTCGGAGATGCTGACATTGTCCACTGAGATTTGAAGGATGAAGCAAACCTTGGTACAAAGGACTGATAATATTTCAGGAAGACCCAAAAAGGACATGATATTTTTAGGTCACCACACATTCTTTAGAGCAACTGGCACATAGGATTTGGCAGCAAGGGGAATAGAAAGTGTTGTGGAGAGAAAAGGGGGTAGGTTTGACCAAATGGTGTAAAACCAGGTGTGGGAAGCACTTTATAGTTTACAGGCACTTTCACTTGCTAAGTTTGACTTGACGCTCACTTTGCAAGAACATGATCACCCCTATTTGAAAATGACTAAACTGAGAAAGGTTGGAACATTTACCAAGTTCACGAAGCTAGAAATTAGGCTCAATTTAGTGTGCTTTAAATGACAGTCTGTATACCGCGTTACCGACTTCTCAGTCAAGAGGTTCCTATGCCACTGTGTTCCACCACTTGTGAGAAGTTTCAAACTTCTGGAAAACAGAAAAGTGGGATGATGGTTGTGACAGCACTATAGAGGGAGAAGGTGAAGGAGAAAGAGTAAGCGAAATAGAACGAAGAAGAAAAAGAGAAAGAGGAAAATAATATGTATTAATTTCAAAACATTATAAAGCCAGTGTCCTCTGGGGTATATGTAAAAAGGGAATTCCATGGTGACTGACAAGGCAACAGAATTTCTATTGCTGCAAAAGATCTTTAGGAGAGAAGATTAGAAGATGATAAATCACATCATTAATGAGCTATTTGTTTGCTATTAATTTAACATTCTATATTTATAAACAGGGAAGGCTGAAGGGTCAGGAATAAGAGATAGCAAGTTGTTTACAGGTGCAAACTGGTTGAAGCAACATCAAGGGTAGAAATGGAAACAAAGAACCAGGGTTTGACAAAAGCCAGTGGTATTAAGGTTGAAGAGAAAAGAACAGACATAGGAGGTGAAATCCAGAAGAATTCTGAGTAGCAAATTAAGAAAAAGAATGATAAAGAAAATAACATAATTCACAAAGCAAGAAGTTTAAAACACAAGGGGGGAAAAACAGTTAAATGGAGAAAGTAAAAAAGTAAAAAAGAAACCTAAAGATTAAAACTAAAAAAAAAATGTAATGAAATAAAATGTTTATATATTTATAAAATAATACTACCAATTTTACAAAAAAAAAATGGAGACTAAAGAATGGTAGAATAAAAGACAAATATATTTCTAGTTCCCTAAACAACAGCTTGTATTTTGATATACTTTCTGCCAGTCCTTATTCTCCAGAAGTTTAGCATAACTGTGATCATAATGTAAGATTTTCTAAAGAATCAGCATTAATCAGTATTTCCTTTCTAGCATAATTTAATCACATTGGAAAATAGCTTACTGTTAACTATCTTTGAAAATAAACAGTGCACAATTTCCAAATGGGTGAGATTGACTGCTTGTTTATTTTAATGTTTCTGCAACCAGAAAAATAACTTCACTCAAAGTAGAGATATTTAAACATAAGTAAAATTAGAAAGCTGAAAGGATAAATAGTATAAACAAAAACTGTATGCACAGGTATGTTCTGCTTTGTCCAGTAATTCTAGTAATGAAAGAAATGTACTTTTCTACTATCTTTGAATTTTATGAGGACATTTCAGAGGCAGGCTGGACTCTATGCCCCATGTCAAGCACATACATGACTTATATTCAGAATTGAGCCACCTGCTAGGAGGAAAGATGTTCTGTGGGAGAAGGCACAGGCTTCACTGCATTAATACAGAAACGTAAGATCACACAGGACAGTGTTGGAAACATCTACTCTACTACCTTTTCTAGTCACACATCTGGAGTGACCATAACCCTTTGGCCTATCTCAGTGGCTATCAGATTCAAGTACACCGATACTTTAGTTGCATAGCAATTTATAACTCTATGGAAGATGTACTTGATGAAATTAATTTTGCCTAGATTGCTTGTTCTAAATAAATTGTAATTTGTTACAGTTACTATTTAATAAGCCATTGTCAAAATCAACTGTTACCTTTCAGTTTCTGTTACTCAAATTATTGTTTCAAGTTACATTTTGACGCAATACATGGATCTTCTTTATCTAGCATAAATAAATCACCCTCTCAGAGGAAGGCAGTGACAACACCAGCATTTTTAAAAAGTGAGGATGGGATGATATTTTGAAATCCCCAAGGGAGGCAAGTCATTGACAAGGTAATAATTCCTTCACAGTGTTTTCACCGAAATACTCTAGAAAGAATAGGCCTATTCCAGTTGCAGTGATATATATTTGGAGAATAATTAGAAGTATGAACTATTGGGACTGTTCCTATTGTGCAGTTATATATATTTGGAGAATAAAAGAAATATGAACTATTGGGACTATTCCTATTACTAGACGTAAGGTTTTAGATGAAGAGGCTCATTTTTTTAAAAAAGAAAACGATGCTTTTTGAACATGCCTGCTTCTACATGGAATTCTAGCGACACAAAAACATCTCTACTTTGGCTTGTTCAACTAAATTTACTCCTGTAACATCCCAATCACTGGCAAACAGAAGTGAACAAAGTAGACACAGCCTCTGTTCTTATGGAGCTTTGATAGGAAACATTTTCAAAAATTTTCTCCAAATGTCAGAAATAGCAAAATTTATCATGTCATATTTGCGGTACTAAAAAGAACATGCACTACATTTTTTGACATATGTGTAAGTTTAATAACTTGCCTGGGTTTGAAAAAAGGAGAACTCCTGATATTTATTTATTTATTTATATTGTCTTTATTATTAAATCATAGCTGTGTACAATAGTGCAATCAAGGGGTACAATGTGCTGGTTTCATATACAATCTGAACTATTTTCATCAAACTGATTAACATAGCCTTCCTGGCATTTTCTCAGTTATTATATGA
>CAUYON010067697.1:0-13679 GCA_963573935.1 Arctocebus calabarensis | reverse complement strand
GAAAAAGAAAAGGGAAGGCCTGAATCCATGAAGTTGATAAAGACTATCCTGTATTCTCCTGCCAGCCTTGACTACAGCATCTATACTAAAGGACTATAATCTGTTGCGAGGTCAAAGTGATACATTCGTCACTACTTGGTTGGTATTCCAGGAGATTTAACGGAAGTATCAAGAGGTTGAAGTTTTTCATTGTTACGAAGGGAATATACAATTGGGCCCTCCATAGTTGACCTCCTCCCAGCATTTACCACTTCATTAAGTTGACCTAATTTTCATAGACCGGACATATACCACATGTACTCAATGGATGACTGACTTCTACATTTTCTTCTAGTTTTTTTTTTTTTTTATTGTTTCAGGTTAATTGAGGTTACAAAGAATTAGGTTACAATGTTTGCATTTGTTAGGTAAAGTTCCTCCTGACTTCTATATATTGACTGGCTCTGTGAGTTGTATCTTAACCACTTGTAATAGTACATACAATATTAATTTACCCTCTATAACTTGACCAGTTGAGTCTACTCTATACCAAGGGAGTAGAAGGTGTGGACTTTGCCTTTTAGTTGTATTATTTTTTTTGTTAGTATAAGCTCTTTCTTCAGGTTTTATTATTACCAATGTTAAATTAGGCCTAACATCCTATTGTTTGTCACATGTTGTGGAAGATTTTTCAATGGAAGGTCTATCCTACAGTTACTGAAAAATTTTACAATTGATCAAGACATGATAGCCCAAAGGAAAGAACTCAAAGAATTGACATTGAAGGAAAAGGTTGATCTACATTTTCTGGAAAGCAACTGCCAAAGAAAGACACCAGAACATTTTGGTGTTAGTAACATCCAAAAATGAAAACATGAATATTTGAAGAGCTATAGTAAGGAAAGTGGAGACCTACAGAGGAAAAGGAGGAAAATTTCCCTAGATGAAGTCAATGAAGCCACATTAAGCTGATTCAAACAAATGAGGGCAGTTAATGCTCAAATCTCTGGACCGTGATCCAAGACATTGCTAAAACATTCGCACAGGAATTCAGGGTGGCAGATTTCAGAGCATAAAGTAATTGGCTCAAGAAATTTAAAACTGTGACTTGAGATCTCCCAGAAAGTCTTATGTGGTGAATCCAATGAAGTTCTAGTAGAAATTCTGGAATAGTTCATCAAAAAGTTCCCTGACTTTGCTAGAGGCTTCAAAGGTGACAACATCTTTAAAGCTGACAATGCTGAGCCCTTTTTCAAGGCAGTGCCTAACAGGAGCCTCATCATGAAGGGTGACTAATGTTAGAGCAGAAAACTTTCCAAAGAATGTTTCACAATTCTTCTTTGTGCTAGATCAATCAGACAGAAACTAAAGCCTTTGGTGATTGGTAAATCAGCAAAGTTACATACATTTAAGAATCTAGAGCTCAAAGACCACCCCATCACTTGGAGATCAAACAAATTCGCATGGATGATTGGTACACTATTTGAGGCATGGGTAAATGGTATCATGAAATGAAATGAAAAAGCAATGGTCTGTTCTGGCCACCACAGTTAATCATCTCACAAACATGACACAGAAATTTCTGCCTCTAAATACAACCTCAAAAATCCAAGCCATCAAATCCAGCTTGGACCCACCAAACAATGATGGCTGCAACCAAAAATAGCCAGGCACCATGGCAGGCACCTGTAATCCCAGCTACTTGGGAGGCAGAGGCAGGAGAATCACTTGAGCCCAGGAGTTGGAGGTTGCTGTAAGCTGTGATGCCACAGCACTCTACCCAAGGTGACAGCTTAAGGCTCTGTCTCAAAGAAATAAAATAAATAAAAAAATAAAAAATCCAAGCCATCATCAAAATGTTTTTTAAAATGCACTCTGAGCCCAGCTCCTGCAATGGGTCTTTACTAACCTTGGTCCATCTGTGGAAGCAACTTCATCCTCTGCATCAGTTGACACTCTGGATGCTGTCCTCTGGATCAGTTCTGCTTGGAATAAAGTTCAGCCAGAAATGAAACAGAAGTGTTTCAAGAAAGTTGATTTGTCACAACCCAAGAGCATAAACAGAACATCTTCCATGGCAGAATTAAAAGGAGTAGATTTTAAAAGTTTTTGCAATGGATAATGAGGTGGCAACCTATAATGTACCTGACCCAGAAACAATTTTCCAAGAGATATTGACCAGCATAAGATTGCATGAAGTGAAAGCAAGTGAGGATGACATAGAAATTGCAAAGCCAGGCCCATAGTGGCTCATGCCTGTAATCCTAGCACTCTAGAAGGCTGAGGTGGGTGGATTGCTTGAGCTCAGGAGTGCAAGACCAGCCTTAGCAAGAGCAAGACCCCATCTCTAAAAACAACCAGGCATTGTGGCAGGTGCCTGAAGTCCCAGCTACTCGGGAGGCTGAGGTAAGAGAATTGCTTGAGCCAAGAGTTTGAGGTTACTGTGAACTATGATGCCACTGCACTCTACCAAATGGTGACAAAGTTGGGCTCTGTCTCAAAAAGAAAGAAAGAGAGAGAAAGGAAAAGAAGAGGAGGGGAGAGGAGAGGAGAGGAGAGGAGAGGGAAGGAGAGGAGCGGAGAGGCAAGGCAGAGATTCCAGAAGAAGAGGTTGTCAGGCATCTGACAATGCAGTTAAAGTCATTTGCTGTGGAAAAATGCCCAGGCATACTGAGTGGGTAGCTGGCATTGAGAGTGCTTCCTCCACTTAGCTTCGTAACAAGAATAAGAAACAGACCAAGACTGACTCTTTTTTCAGAAAGAACAATTAAACAATGAGAAAACAGTAAATTATTGATTTTGTAGGATACTGTATTATGTTTTTACTGTTTTGATTATGTATGATTTCATAGGATATTCTCTAATAAAAGCTGTACAAGAAAGTAAAGTGCATGTATGTATCAGTACAGTAGACCTAGTTCCTTATGTTGACCACCTCTGTTTCTTGACCAGTTTGTAACAGTCCTTTGGGTGGTCAACTTACAGAAGTCCTACTGTATTTAGGGAACCACAGGGAGTTGTGAGGAAAATGCACTTTAGGGTGATTTGGGCACAGAAGGTTCTAGGTAAGGGGCTTTGTCTGACTTTGGTCTCTGAATGATGGACGGCCAATATGATGCAAAGTGTTTTGAGGAATGTTCACCAAACCTAGAATATGAGTGGAAGGCCAAAATTACCATGGCCTGCTAGTATATGAAATGAGCCATCTGCTGCCTCCAAAAGATTTCTGTTTGGGCTTTGGGAGAAACTGTGTCTATATCTATATAGCTTGGGCTGCTATAACAAAGTTCTGTAGACCAGGCATCTTAAACAATGAAAATTTATTTCTTATAGTTCTGGAGGCTAGGGAGGCTAAAATCAAGCCACTGGCTGACTTGGTGTCTGGCCAGAGCCCACTGCCTGATTCACAGACAGCCCTCTTGTCACATCCTGACATGGCAAGAAAGCACTAATCCCTTTCATAAGGCCTCACGTCCCAATTGCCTTGCAAAGGCCCCACCTCCAAACACCATTGCATTGCGGCGAGGGTTTTGACACATGAATATGGGGGGAACACAAACATTCAGTCCATACAGTCTGTTATGAAGTCCAAGCCTTTCTGAGAATTTAAGTGTTATAGACAGCTAATGTGGCCCCAGAACTTTCCAAGCCCAGCCCAACTTTGATTTCTAACCACCCCAGGCCTAACCTGGTGTTCTCCTGGACTAATATCTAACCAGTCACAAAAGCAGATGTCATGATGACTCCACTTTCCTTCATCACCACACCCTCACCCTAACCATCTAGTGCATGAGCAAGTCCTGCAGATGGTCTCATTCCCCTGCTGGCCCAATTCCACTGCCACCAATGACAGTGAGAGAAACAAACAACCACAGAGCTCAGGATCAATAAAAAGTGTTCAACCCCAGAGATGAGCCAAGGCGGTAAGGGGGGAGCATGTACATGTGAGTGCCTGTGTGCTAAAATAAACAGTGCAGTGACCAGATCAAACACCACAAGAACATCAAGGCAATAAGATGGAGTATTCATTCATCATGTTGGGCTGGGTGCAGTGGCCCACTCCTGTAATCCTAGCACTCTGAGAGGCCAAAGCGGGTGGAACTGCCTGAGTTCAGGAATTCAAGACCAGCCTGAGTAAAAATGAGACCCTCATTTCTACAAAAAAATACAAAAGACTTGCCTGGCAACATGGTGGTGCATGCCTATAGTCCCAGCTACTCGGGAGACTGACGCAAGAGGATTGTTTAAGCCCAAGAGTTTAAGGTTGCTGTGATATGATGTCCCAGCACTCTACCCAGGGTGAAAGAGTGAGATTCTTTCTCAAAAAAAAAAAAAAAAATGTTTTAATTGCCTTTCACACACTAATTTTATCATAAAGGAAGTAAAAGATAATGAAAGAGGTATTAAGTCAAAGAAAGAAAAACTAAGGTAGAATCAAACACATTCCAGGAACCAAAGTGATAGAGTGTTTGCCTGCCTGGGTGTAACTTCAGAGTCCTCAGCTCAACTATGGGATGCATTAAAGTGCCAGGAGCCTGGTCTTCACCCATGTAGGCTGAAAATGCTATGGGTAAACCGAAAAGGTGTCTCCTCACCCAGCATCATCCCCTCTACAACTTTTGGCTTCCTCAACTGCAGCAGCTAGACCTACCTAGACCGCTATTTCCAACTTGGAGTCTGGCTGATTATTCTGTTTTTGTTCTTGCCTCACTTTAAACTTAATTGGGTGCCGGTCCCATATGCTAGCGGTGGCGGGTTCAAGTCCAGCCCTGGCCAAAAGCTGCAATAATAATAATAATAAAATAAATTTTCTTTTCTTTCTATTTTTATAGTTTTTTTATAACTCTAAAAGTCCAAGTCCTACTAGAACATTCCATTTATTTATTTATTTATTTTTAGAGACGGGGTCTTGACCCATTCCCTACGTGGAGTATAGCACACCATTATGGACTCAAGTGGTCCTCCCATCTAGGCCTCCAGAGGACTCCTAAGGAGGGTGAGACCAGCCTGGGTTCTTTTCCTTTTCTTCTTTTCTTTTTTTCTTTTTTGGCCTCGTAGATCTTACTTAAACTTATCTATTACCTTCTAGCTCCTATCTAAAATTTCATCTTTTTAAATATTTTCAACTGTTGTTTTATTTTCTCAGGATTTTATCAATATATTATTCTTAACTTCTTAGCTTTAATTTTTTTATTTTGTAGTACCCTCCTCTTTTCATTTTTAATTTCACATAAGCTTCTTTAAGTGTGGATTTTAGAACATTCTCTCATTTTACAATGTTTCTCTGTTCTTTCTAAATTTTTATTCCCATATTTTTACTTTAAATTTGTCTTATTTTTTATACTTTCTCATCATTTTATTTTTTTGCAATCATTAAAAAGTAATATTTATTTTAATTTTTACTTTGAGCATATATTACTTTTAAAAACTTGTGTGAGTTAACAAAATGGAAAAGAACTCATGATTTAATTAAAATTTCTCACCATTTTAATCTTTTCTTTCTCCTATCTTCCATTTTGATAGGAAGATAGGAAGATTTGGTTTTGAATTTTTCATTGAATCACAAATATATCTCACTAGCTAAAAAAAAAGAATGGCATTAAATTCGCAAACCAGAATGCTTGTACCTTTGTTTTGTCAGCAAATTCACTGCAGAGGGGCTCAGCACCTTTGGCTCAACATGCTAAGGCACCAGCCACGTACACCTGAGCTGGCAGCACTTAGAACAATGTCTGGCACATTGTAAATATACATTTTTGTTTAGTTGGGGTTTTGGTTGTTTGGTTTTTGGTTTTGTTTTTGAGACAGTCTCATTCCGTTGCCCTGGGGTTGAGTGCCATTGTGTCATCATAGCTCAGAGCAACCTCAGGCTCCTTGGCTCAAGTGATCTTCTTGCCTCAGCCTCCCGAGTAGCTGGGACTACAAGCACCCACCACAATTCCAGCTTGTTTTTCTTTGTTTAGTAGAGAAGGGGTCTAGCTCTTTCTCAGGCTGGTCTTGAACTTGTTAGCTCAAGCAATCCACCTGCCTCAGCCTCTCAGAGTGCTAGGATTACAGGCATGAGCCACCGTGCCCAGCTTGTAAATATATGTTTGCTAATTTTATCATTTAATAAGAAATTATCCTGAACAGTGGCCACTCTTAGGAGTATAAAGTGATACTTGTTGACAGTGGTTCTAATAGGGACAACCGTAGCAGGCACTGTAACCCACCAAACTTCTCTTGGCACTTTCTCTTCCTAATAGAACCCCAGTTTTTTCAGCTATCAACCCTTCTCCAAGGAGCTAAAAGTTGAGGATGGAGAAAGATGTTGGGATAGCAGAAGGGAGATTTTTCAATGAATGATGAGTCTGTTTCTTCCTTTCCAGTGCCAAAGACTGACTGATTGAGTCTCCGCATTCTAAAATTCTAGAGAGAAAACATCTGATTAGCTCAGACCAGCTTATGAATTCGGTTAGGAGCCCACTAGAACCAATCAACTGAGCCAAGGAAACAGATTCACCCAGTAAATTATGACTTTCCTGGTCATAGGACTGGGGCTGTATGCATGTATGCATGTATCCTTATTTGAGTAGGAGGTGGACATTTCTATGAAGGGTGTATAGGCAGGGAGAAATGATAATTGTTTACAGCATAGTCTGATAACACCACAAATATACAAGGATATAAAGTATAGTTGTAATAAAATGTGCTAATCATATTTTAAAATATTTAACTGAAGGGTGGTGCCTGTGGCTCAAAGGAGTAGGGCTCTGGACCCATATGCCAGAGGTGGAGGGTTCAAACCCAGACCTGGCCTTAAAAAAAAAAATTTTTTTTAACTGAAAGGAAAAGTTTTCAGAATACTAAAGCAAAACCAAAGAATTCAATTAAGGAGAGAGAAGAACCTCAGAATTCTAAAACTACGTATAAGAAAGAAAAACATTTTAAGTTAAAAGAGACATGAAAAACGAGCACAGACAGGTTTCGGTTGGGTAAGTGAAGACAAAAAAACACTAGAATATCGGATTGTTCAAACATGTTATATTTGATCTCACCTAAATGAATTTTTAAAACACAGCATCTAAGAGAAATCCTGTATTAAGTTAAAGAGAAAACAAAGAAGTCTGTTAACTCAGAAAATTCAATTACATAATTATAAGATTACATGTAAATGGACTAAATTCTCCTATTTAAAAAATAGAATCACAGACTGGATTAAAAAGATAAAATCCACACCTACGCATCTCATAAAAAATACAATTAAAGAGAGAATAATTTAAAAGTCTGGATTGGATAAATCATGCTTGCACAAAAGTGAGTGTAGTATGTCCTAGCTTGATTGATTAAGTTATACCCATCCCAGGATTCCAGCACACTTAGGTGTGCCCAAAACAACAGTGGTAGGAAGTACTAAAAGTCTGTTTGCATGAGAAGCCAACCTTCTAGGAAAGAATTCCTTTTGCAGGCAAAGCCAAAGAGAAGACAAAGGTCAGGAGGTCAGCATGCTGCCTTGTGCATCGCGGAGGTTGCAAGGAGAGGAGAGCCCTCAAAACAATGCTGTGTGCCCTAAGACAGTCCTGCTCCATAGCTTTGCAACAGAACAGAGCACCAGCTGGAGCTGTTGGTGTAAACTCTGAACAATACTCCATTCATTGGCCCCAGGCACCAGCTCTGCCTCATTTCCACTGAGGGATCACTACCAAGTCCCTGCACTCCAGGAGCCTCAATTTCTTCTTCTACAGGTGGTGCTAAGGATCTGCTCCAAAGAGGAAAAACTGGTTAACCTGTTAACAAAGAGCTTTCCCAAGGATATGTATATATATATAAGAGACAGAGTCTCACTTTGTCACCCTCAATAGAGTGTGGTGGAGTCACAGTTCACAGCAACCTCCAGCTCTTAGGCGTAGTCAATTCTCTTGCCTCAGCCTCCGGAGTAGCTGGGACTACAGGCGCCTGCCACAACACCAGGCTATTTTTTGTTGCAGTTTGGCCGGGGCTTGGTTCAAACCCACCACCCTTAGTATATGGGCCCAGCACCCTACTCAGCAAGCCACACGTGAAGCTTTTTGCTTTGTTTTGTTTTTTAATTTTTTTTTATGTGAAGCTTTCACAAAAAATAGTTGCAATTTTTGAAGACAAAGTTTTTTTGTATCAATAGATACAAAAAGATTTCACACATTCTGTCTCAAAATGTGATACAATGAAATTGGAGAGAAAGCCAATATACCACCTACACACACAACCAGACAAGAATGATAGAAAAACTCTGTGATGGAACAAATGTGTTGAAAAAGCATCACTAAATCAAGGGACATTATTTTAAAAACCAGAAAAGATACCAGCTACACTGTTAAAGCTGTATCAGAGAACTTTTTGTATCTTTTGTTCTTATAGTAACAAGAAAGAAAAAGACAAAAATAGCTAAATCTACATCTAAACGTTTAAAGAAGACTGAAGTAACAGATTTAAAAGAGGAAAAAATAAATATGAAATCAAATAAAGTAGAAAGACAATGTGCTTAATATGCAAAACTAGATAAAAATTAATAAATATATTCACAAGTTCCTAATACTATGTAATATAACCAATTAAAAGCACAAAAGACAGTGGTGCCTGTGGCTCAAGGAGTAGGGTGCTGACCCCATATACTGGAGGTTGTGGGTTCAAACCTGGCTCCAGCTGCAAAAAATAAAATAAAATAAATGCCCAAAAGAATATGAGAGAAACAAAATTCAAAAACTATATAACCACAAAAAAATTTCAATTATTAGAAAATACTATTCAAAGTTAAACCGTAATAAATTGGAAATATTAAAGGAAATGAACAATTTTGGGTAAAAATAACAAGAGAAAGAAAATTCAGATACAACGATAGAGAAAAATTAATAAAATGGAAAGTTCCGAGAAGAAATGAGAAATTTACTCAAAAAAGACATAGAATAAATAACTGTTCCAAAAAAGGAATCTAACTTTGAAAATGTTTTCATTATCAAATAAAAGAACAAAATCCCACTCATTTTCTGAGGCAAATATGGTCATTTCCCACTTAATTGTAAGGTGAAGAATATGATACAAAGAAAGTTAAAATTTTTTAAATTCATCACAATTTTACCACTGTTGCATTCTTGTTTTCATTTTATTCTATTTTCACAGGACATATTATATAATTATTTGCATAGTTGCAGAATGTACAACTATTTTACATCTCTTTTTTTTTATAAAATGAATCTTAGGGCTCGGCGCCTGTGGCTCAGTGGGCTAAGGCACCAGCCACGTACACCTGAGCTGGCAGGTTCGAATCCAGCCTGGGCCCCGCCAACCAACAATGATGGCTACAACCCAAACAAAAATAGCCGGGCGTTGTGGCGGGCGCCTGTAGTCCCAGCTACCTGGGAGGCAGAGGCAGGAGACTTGCTTGAGCCCAGGAATTGGAGGTTGCTGTGAGCTGTGATGCCACGACACTCTACCCAGGGCGACAGCTTGAGGCGCTGTATCAAAAAAAAAAAAAAAAATGAATCTTAGCACTTTCCATGTTAACTTTAGAACTTTCTTTTAACTTTTTTCTTTATTTTACAAAATTATAAATGCCCATTGGAAACAAAATAATACATTTAATTATGAAAAAGCAACTAAAAATGTATGTGTAATTCCACCACCCATAGATAGACAGCTATACATACACACACACATACATACATACATATGTACGTGCATTTGGATTACAATATTCTTTTTTGTTTTTTGTTTTTTGTTTTTTGAGACAGAACCTCAAGCCTGTCACCCTGGATAGAGTGCTGTGGCATCACAGCTCACAGCAACCTCCAATTCCTGGGATCAAGCGAGTCTCCTGCCTCTGCCTCTCAAGTAGCTGGGACTTCAGGTACCCGCCACAACGCCTGGCCATTTTTTGGTTGCAGCCACCATTGTTGTTTGTTGGCCCGGGGCTGAATTCGAACCACCAGCTCAGGTGTACATGGCTGGCACCTTAGCCTGTTGAGCCACAGGCGCTGAGCCGGATTACAATATTCTTTTTTGAAATTTTTTGAGATATAACTCACATAACAAAATTCACCTTCTTAAAGTATACACTTCAGTGCTTGTTAGTATAGTCACAATGTTGTGCAATCATCTCCACAATCAATTTCAGAACATTTTCAATTAGACCAAAAAGAATCCCTATACTTATTAGCAATCACTCCCCATTTCCCTCCTTCTCTTCCACCCCTAGGCAACCACCAGTCTACTTTCTGTCTCTATGAAGTTCTCTATTCTGGAAATTTTATATAAATAAAATCATATAACATACGGGCCTTTATGGCTGGCTTTTTTCACTTACTGTAGTATTTTCAAAGTTCATCCATGTTATAATGTGAATCAGTGTTTCAATATTTCTTATGGCTGAATGATATTCCATTGTATAGATACATCACCTTCTGTTTATCAATTTATCAGTTGATGGACATTTGGATTTTCTCCACTTTTTAGGTATTATGAATAATGCTGCGATAAATATTCATATACGTGGTTTTGCAAAAACGTATTTTTTCCATTCTTTTAGGTGTATACCTAAGTGTAGGATGGCTGGGTTGTAAGAGCTAGATGGTATGGTAACTACCCATTTCACATTCTCATTAGCAGTGTATGTACAATGTCTCTACCAGCTTGGTAACAATCATTATTTTCCATTTTTTTAATTCAGCCATTCTATAAAGCTGGCAATGGGTAGCATGTATATTTTCATGTACTTATTGATGATTTGTATATCTTCTTTAGAGAAATGTCTATTTAAGTCTCTTGCCCACTTTCTCATTTGGGTTATTTGTCTTTTTCTCATTGAGTTGTGAAAGTTCTTTGTTTATTCTGGATACTAGATCCTTGTCAGATATATGACTTTGCAAATATTTTCTCTCATTGTATGGGCTGTCTTTTCACTGCCTTGATAGTGTCCTTTGTTGAAATAAACAAAAAAAAGTTTTACTTTTGAGGTAGTCAGAATTATTATTCATGTTTTCTTTTGCTTGATCATGTTTTAGGTATCATTTCTAAGAAAATGTTGCCAGATTCAAGGGCATAATGATTAACAGCCATGTTTATATTTTGTTTATATTTATATTTTATATTTAGTTTTATATTTGATTCATTTTGAGTTAGTTTTTATATATGGTATGAGGCACGAGTACAATTTCACTCCTTTGCATGTGTCCCAGCACCATTTGGTAAAAGATCATTGAATGGTCTTGACCCTTGTTGAAATCAATTGACCACAAGTGTAAGGGTTTATTTCTGGCTCTCATGTATATGTATATATTAAGTTTATATACAATAATTACATTCAATGTATTAACATCACAATTAGCGAGGCAATAACATTTTTGTATGTTTGGTTCAGTTCCTTTTGGATAATTTTCTCAGACAAAATATACTAACTTGAAATTCCCCAGTCAAAGGGTATGATTATTTTATGATAATGATATATATCCCACACATTTTCCAAGTATATTTTGTACTAATTTAGTGTTGCCTCAAAACACCTCACTTTTCTCAGAATTTGGTGTTATATTTTTTTAAAACTATAGTGATTAAAAATAGTGCTTCATTTGTGTTTTAATTATATTTCTACAATTACTACAGATATTTTGGCATTGTAATGGGTTTTTTTCTGAGTATACATTTGTTTCATGATTTTTTTTTTTTTTTTGAGACAGAGTCTCAAGCTGTTGCCCTGAGTAGAGTGCCATAGTGTCATAGCTCACAGCAACCGCTAACTTGGGCTAAAATGATCCTCATGCCTCAGTTTTTCTTTTTTTCTTTTTTCAGTTTTTGGCTGGGGCTGGGTTTGATTGAACCCACCACCTCCGGCTTATGGGGCCGGCACCCTACTCCTTTGAGTCACAGGTGCCACCCTCATAATAATGTTTTTATGTTTATCTAACATGGCCTTCAACCCAACTAAATGTGTAAAGTGTCTTAATAAAGTATACTATTGCAAATTAAAACCACCATGAGATATCTCACACCTGTTAAGATGGCTATTATTAAACAGATAAGAGGTGAGTGTTCGTGAGAATGGGAAGAAAAGGGAACATTTGTACATTGTTAGTAAGAATATAAACTGGCACAGCCATTATGGAAAATAGTACGGGAGGCTTTCCAAAAACTTAAAAATAGAACTGCCATATGATCCAGCAATTCCACTCTGGGTATATATCCAAAAGAAATGAAATTGGTAAGTCAAAGATGTTTCCACACTTCCATGTTTATTGCAGTGTTATTCACAACAGCCAAGCTATGAAATCAACTTAAATGTCCATTGACAGACAAATGGCTCAAGAAAATGTGGATATATACACAATGGAATACTGTTTAGCCTTATAAAGAAGAAAATCCTGTCATTTGTGACATGAATGAACAAACAGCACATAATCTCACTTATGTGTGTAAACTAAAGAAGTTAAATTCATAGACAGAGAGTAGAATGGTGGTTACCAGGGCAGGGTATGGGATGGACTGGAGAGATGTTGGCCGAAGGATAAAAATATTCAGACCAAAAAAAAAAAAAATATTCAGACAGACAGGAAGAATACGTTCTGGAGATCTATCATATAGCTATATGGTAACTATAGTTAATATTAATAAAACTATAGTTAATATTAATAAAAATGTATCATGTATTTAAAAATAGCCGAGAGAGTAGATTTTTAAATATTTTACCACAAAATAGTAAGTATGCAAGGTTTGAGGTATGTTTGTTAGCTTAATTTTGTCATCCTACACTGTGTACATGTATCAAAACATCATGTTGTTTACCATAAATGTATATAATTTTTGTCAATTTAAAATTAAAATGTAAAGAAATTATGAAAATAAATTATGAAATAAGGTATAATGTTAACTGTTTTCTGTCATTCTTGGTGGAAAAAATTTCCTGTCCCTTTTGCCTCTTGTTGTTTTTTTTTTTCTCGTGGCATTGTCTTTGCTCTATCACTCAGGCTGGAGTTCAGTGACAAAGTCACAGCTCACTGTAACCTCCAATTCCTGGGCTCAAGTAATTCTCCTGTCTCAGCCTCCCAAGTAGCTGGGATTCTAGGCATGTGTCACCACACAGGGATAATTTTTTTAATTTTTTAGAGACATGGGTTCTCACCATGTTGTCCAGGATAGGATCAAACTCCTGGCCTCTAGCAGTCCTCCTACCTCAGCCTCCCACAAAGTGCTGGGATTACAGGCAGTGAGCCACTGCTCCTGGCCTCATTTCTTTTTTTTTTTTTTTTTTTGAGACAGAGCCTCAAGCTGTCATCCTGGATAGAGTGCTGTGGCATCACAGTTCATAGCAACCTCCAATTCCTGGGCTCAAGCGAGTCTCCTGCCTCCACCTCCCAATAAGCTGGGACCACAGGCGCCCACCACAACACCTGGCCATTTTTTTTTTTTTTTTTTTTGGTTGCAGCTGTCATTGTTGCTTGGCGGGCCACAGCTGGATTTGAACCCACCACCTCAGGTGTACGTGGCTGGCACCTTAGCCCATTGAGCCACAGACGCCGAGCCCTCATTTCTTTTTTTTTTTTTTTTTTTTTTTTTCAGAGTTCTCAAAATTAAATATATTTTGCGTTTCAGAGTACACTATCATGAAAGCAAAAATACAACTCACAGACCAGGAGGTAATATTTGTAAATCATATATCTGATAAGGGACTTGTATCCATAATATATAAATAACTC
>CAUYON010067696.1:0-11326 GCA_963573935.1 Arctocebus calabarensis | reverse complement strand
CTGTGGCATCACAGCTCACAGCAACCTCCAATTCCTGGGCTCAAGTGAGTCTCTTGCCTCCACCTCCCAAGTAGCTGGGACTACAGGCACCCGCCACAATGCCTGGCCATTTTTTGGTTGCAGCCATCATGGTTGTTTGGCGGGCCCGGGCTGGATTCGAACCCGTCAGCTCAGGTGTACGTGGCTGCCGCCTTAGCCAGTTGAGCCACATGCGCCGAGCCTAAATTTCAATTGTTTCATTGGCTCCTTACTTATAACATGTTCCAAAATTCCACTGAGTAATTTGACATTCTTCCTGAAATGCAATGAGGGTAATACAAAAACAAAAAAATTAACTTGTAGTTTAGAAAGCTTTCAAGATTGAATTTCTTTCCACATCTTCAAGTGGCATGATCTTGGAAAAACTCCATACTACTTTAAGCTTCAAGAACTCCATACTACTTTAAGCTTCTCAGCATGTAAAATTGGGATAATATTACACATCCTTTCTGCCATAAAGTCATAGTGAGAAATAAATCAAATATAATAAGGTTTTTATCATGGTGCCTTTCACAGAGGAAGTGTTCAATCAATGTTAGATGAATGCAAAATCATGTCCATAGTTTTAAAAATAATGCTACTAAAAAATGAACAAGTGTCAAACAACACTAAAGTTCAAATAAGAGGAAGTACCTTTGATATATATATATATATCAAATGAAAGTTATAAGGTAATTTTTCAGAAATTAGTTTTTGTCTTTAAAAAAATTATTTTACTCAGATTCTGAAACCAGACCAGACTTTTACATTTTTACCATTTCTACTGTGTGTAAGAACACTCAGAATATAATCTATAAATGAATATCCTTTATATATAAGACATCTACCATGGAAAAATATTTTATATCATCTGAAAAGTTATGTTCTGTATTCATACTGTGGTACCTTGAGGAGTATCTTTAGGAGGAGAATATTTCTTCTTCTTTACAATAACACCTTTACTTTTCACTGGTCTAGTTCCTGGTGATGCTCTAATAATACAACATATTTCTGATGTATTTGAAGGCAACTGAAAAGGAAAAAAAAAAGCAGATACTGCACAATTACTCCAATACAAAAACTGTATTTGTATATTGATTTCAAATGCAAATGGTCTCAACAGCCATATTTCATAGATATTCACAGCCAGCATTTAGCAAATACTTACTCACTCCAGACTCTGTTTTTTATTTATTTTATTTTTTTTTTTTTTGAGACAGAGTTTCACTTTGTTACCCTCTATAGAGTACCAGGGTGGCATCCTACCTCACATCAACCTTAAACTCTTGGGTCAAGCAATTCTCTTGCCTCAGCCTCCTGAGTAGTTGGAACTACAGGCACCCACCACAACCTCCAGCTAATTTTTTTTTTAAGAGACTGAGTCTCACTTTATTACCCTTGGTAGAGTGCCATGGAGTCACATCTCACAGGAACCTCCACGTCCTGAGCTTAGGTGATTCTCCTGCCTCAGCTTCCCAAGTAGCTGGGACCACAGGCACCCGCCACAACGCCCGGCTATTTTTTGTTGCAGTTTGGCCGGAGCCAGGTTTGAACCCACTACCTTTGGTATATGGGGCTGGCCTCTACTCACTGAGCCACAGGTGTCACCAAACACCCAGCTATTTTTAAAGACAAGGTCTTGCTCAGGCGGGTCTCCAACCTATAAGCTCAGGCTATCCACCTGCCTTGGCCTTCCAGAGTGCTAGGATAACAGACTTGAGCCACTGTGCCCAGCACCAGACATTAACTGGTTTTAAAATATTTGCTTATTTAATAGTCACAGGAACTAAGTAAATCAGATTATTTTATCCACTTTACAAATGCAGAAACTTAGTTTCAGAAAGATTGCGTAATTCACTTAAGGATAGAGAACAAACAATGATAGAGTTGAGATTCAAACACTTCAACGTGGGAGAGAAAATTTGCATGATTTATTGAGTTAAAACAAAAATTTAAATTTAATTGAGTCAAACATTAGATTCCTTGGTTTCTCAACTCAGGTAATTTTGACAATTTCTCATCAAACATATAGTCTGTAGAATAAAGAAATACCATCTCTTTCAGAAGTGATGTATTTTGTTTCTTGAACTAAGAATTGGAGATATATATTTGTTAAGGGCTCCTCCCACTTTAAATAAAGTCTACCTGGAAACCTCTTCCACTGTAAAATTTATATTATCCTCTGTAGTGGACAATGACTATTTTCCTTTCCAGCATTCATTTTCCATTCTTCTGGTACGAAACAGTATTAGAGTTTTCTTGGTAGAATCTACCCACTCTATCAGCCTGCACCACCCCTTCCTTTAGATCAGATAAGAGTTGATAATACAGGCTCGGCACCTGTAGCTCAAATGGCTAAGGTGCCAGTCACATACACTGGGGCTGGTGCGTTCAAATCCAGCCCAGGCCTGCCAAACAACAATGAGAACTATAACCAAAAAAAATAGCTGGGTATTGTGGTGGGCACCTGTAGTCCCAGCTACTGGGTAGGCTGAGGCAAGAGGATCACTTAAGCCCAAGAGTTGGAGTTTGCTGTGAGCTGTAATGCCACAGTACTCTACCCAGGGTGACAGTTTGAGACTCTGTCTCAAAAAAAAAAAGTGTTGGTAATATTTCTGAACACCATAATAACCACAAGATCCAGCCTAGTCAATCAACACATTCCTTGATGCTGGATACAGGAACTCAGAGGCCAAAAAAAAAAAAAATGATTAGGATAGTCCCAGGACAAATTACATTTCACGCAAAATAAATTTCCTCCTAAAATTTCCTTATAACACAAAAAAAGAAGCACTAAACTCATGAGAAGGGAAGTGACCATGTGTAATATATCAAATAATGGATTTAAGCCCCTAGAACATCAGATATTGGGACTGCCAAACCAGAATAAATTAGTAATATATGAAATACTTAAAGAATTAACAATTGAAATCTCAAGGATAAACAAGCAACACAGTCTACCAGGAATGAAAGGAGATTTGAAAAAGAAATAACCAGAACTTCTTCAAATGAAAATAAAACTATTGAAATAAAAATTTCAATGAAATGCCTTAAGAACTAGAATAGATACAGATGGAGAAAGAATTACTAAAGAAATTACCCAGACTTGAATACATGAGGGAAAAATATTAAAGAGATGTTGAAAAGATATGGAAGATAGGCTCGGTACCTGTGGCTCAAGTGGCTAGGGCACCAGCCACCTACACCTGAGCTGATGGGTTTGAATCCAGCCCAGGGCCTGCCAAACAACAATGACGACTGCAACCCAAAAATAGCCGGGCGTTGTGGCCGGTGGCTGTAGTCCCAGCTACTTGGAAGGCAGAGGCAGAAGAATTGGTTGAGCACAGAAGTTGAAGGTTGCTGTGAGCTGTGATGCCACAGCACTCTACCCAGGGCAATAGCCTGAGGTTCTGTCTCAAAAAACAAAATAAAGATATGGAAGATAGAATGAGGCCTCACATATGCTAGTTATCATTCTAGTAAGAATAAAATAGATGAGAAATTTCCCATATTAATGAAAAATATGAATCCATAGATTTAAGAAGCCTTGTCCCAAGCAAAATTAGAATTAAAAGAATCAGAAATAAAAATAATGATCCATTTATGTACACATTTCAATAAAATTATAGAACATCCAAAATAAGAGACTTTAAAAAGCCAGAAAGAAAAGACTTACTGTATCAGTCCCCAAGACCCCACTCAGGCTCATAATTTGCTACAAGGATTCACAAGATTCAGAAAAGCTGTTACACTCATGATTACAGTCTGTTACAGCAACAGAATACATATTAATATCAACAGAAGGAAAAGGCACATGGACCCAAGTCTATGAGGACAAACTTCCATTTGTCTTCTTTTGGTGGAGTCACATGGATAGCACTTAATTCTCTCATGTGCAAAGTGGAAGCTTAGTGAGCCTTGACTTTAAGGTTCCTATTTGGGGTCAGTCACATAGGTGTGCAGTACCTGCATAACTGACCTCAGCTCCTCAGACCTCAGTCCCCAGGTCAAACTGATACAGGGTGGGCCAAAGTTTCAGGCATCAAAAATAGGCATTTACCATAAATCACATTGTTAGCATAAACTATATGGCATGATCCAAAATCCAAAATCCCATACACAGACACTCTATCTGGAAGAATGCTCCAAGGGCTCAGAAATATCTCTCAGGAGCCTGGCCACAGACAGTCCTGAGGACGTTGGGACTGTATAAGCCTGTTGAGTTACCCTTTTCCCACATACATGTAACGTATAAGGAAATGACAATTAGATAACAGGAGAGTTGCAAATGAAACATTTAAGTCAGAAGACAATGGGATGATACCATCAAAGAGCAGAGAGAAAAGGACTGCCAATTTAAAATATAGACCAAGAAAAACTATCTTTCAAGAATGAGGGAAAATTAAGGGCATTTCTTAAATCTGAAGCAATCTATCACCAAAGACTTTCACTAAAAAAACTAAAAGATGAACTTCAAAAGAAGAAAAATGACTGGGGAAGAGGCAAGATGGCCAGCTGAAGTCAGCTTTCAGCAGAGGCTCCCATCCAGAGGGAGAAATAATGGCCAGAAACAACCCAATAAAGTGGAAGATCGGGAGCTGAGCTGAAAGATAGGATTGATAGGTCCACATCACCCCTGCTGAGGCAAGCTGGGACTCTAAGGAAACAAATTTCATGTACAAAACCCTTCCCAAAGAGTACAGGAATTCTTCCCCTCCCCTCCCATGAGAGCAGCTTGAGGTGAGTAGAGAACAGAGGACCTTTTGTTTCAACAAACGGGAGAGAAGGACTGAGAGCAGGGACACCCTCCACAGAGAGATACGGCTGCAAGCCCAGACAAACTCTTGCCTGGGCCAAAAGTTAATCTAATGTTCTCCCTACCTTCCTGAACTCCCAATCCACCCCTGCCCCCTCTCCTGCTGGTCTGTTTGACTACCCCTCTGTTTGGTAGGTTTTTGCTTAGGGTAAGGCACCTCATGAGCTCTGGGGCAGTTGCCTTGAAAACTATAACTTTAACAAAGGCAGGGAGTCACAAGGGGAGAGAGACGTGCCCCGTGTTGGAAAAAGCATAGCTTGGGGCTTGTGCCACTGACCAGACCACTGGGGATTGTACCACGTGCCACTGGAACCCCACCCACTTTCGCTACCTGCAGAGTACTGCCCAAAGGCTCCCTGGCTTCCCGCCCCTGCTCCTGTGACCCACGGCCTGTGGCCAGCAACTCCCATGCCTCCTACAACCTGTGTGGAACACATCTGCCTGGCTCCTGCAACTGGTCCAGCCCATGGCTGGACCAAGGTCAGCAACTCCTGCCCAGCTCCTGCAACCTGTGCAGCCCACAGACGGCAGTTCCCACCCAGCTCCAGTGACCTGGGGCAGGTGACTCCCACCTGGCTTTTGTGACCTGTGACTGCAACTCCCACCGGGCTCCTGCAACCCTTGCAGCCCACAGCAGGAGACTCCATCCTCCAGCTTCTGAGACCCACAGCCCATGGCCAGAGACTCCTGCCGGGCTTCTGTGACTCATGGCCCCAAGGCCGGTGGCTCCTGCAACCTACACACACCAGTACCCCAGACCAGCAGCACCACCCCCAACAGTGACAGCGCCACCCCAACAGTGGTGGCAACTCCATGGTCCCTCCCACTGGGGTCAAATTTGGAGAGAAACCTCCACAATCCTGTGGAACACAGGTGGGGGGAGCGGAGTGGGGAGGACCTGACCTGCAGGGGTTCCAGAGGGGGAGTATGGCCAAGGCAGAGGTGTGGTATCTGAGGGAGAGAACCACACTCCTCCATGGTAACACCTGGCTGGGCACAGATACAGGTGGAATACTCCCCAGCTTCCAATGATCACTGGACGGAATCAGGCCTGAATTAGTCCCACCTGCAGGTCGCACAGTGAGACAACTGGTTGGGGAAGCATTGTCTTGTCTTTGACTTAGGTGCAAATCCCTGGTGTACTTGAGTATTAGAGAGAGCTGGGCTGCAGCCCAGTGGTGTAACCAGTGACTAGGGGTGACAGTGATGCAAAGTGGGAAAATAATTCTTTTGCTTGGCAGGCCTTCCTAACTCCTCAGACCACTGGAGCGAGTCACACCTGAGCTGTCAGTGGATACCAGTTGCTGGAGACTTTTTGAACTCTCCCACTTGATCTGTGTTTGAGCTGACCAGGACATTTGGTTTGGAACTCTTGATCTGGGCTTATCCCCTAGGGCCTCCCCCAAGGTTATACCCTGGTTGTGTTGTAGGGGGAGGGTCTGATTCTCCTCTCCCAGTTATTGCCAGTGGGGGGCAAGATGTCTTAATTGCTTGTATTCCTCCACCACTGAGATTTTAACCCAAAGTTACTGATCCACTAGGATTGGCCAGAGTCTAGCTAAATACAAGACAGACCCACCAACGCCCATCATACAAAGCAGGTCTCCAGAGTCTCAGGCTGTAGTACTGAATGGGACCTTGGTAAAGCTGCATGGGAAAAGGCCCAGTCACCAGTCCCAGCACTATAGTAAAGGGCTGATTAATTACATCTCCAGGAGACCTCAATTTAATTCCACCTTACCCGTCTCTCTAAACAAATGGTGAAAAATAACCATGGGGCGGAATCAGTGGAAAAACTCAGGCAACATGAATAACCAGAGTAGATCAACTCCCCCAAGGTAGGACAAAGGAGCTACAACAGAAGATCCTATTCACAAACAAATAGCTGAGATGTCAGAAATTGAGTTCAGAATTTGGATAGCAAATAAGATTAACAGAATTGAAGTAAAATTGGAATCAGAAGCTTACGGAGTAATTCAAAAGTTGGCTCAAGAATTCAATGAATTCAAAGATAAAATTACCGAAGATTTTGACAAATTGAGGCAAGAAGTTGCATCCCTCAAACACCTGAGAAATACAGTAGAATCCCCAGTAATAGGATGGAGCAGGCAGAAAAAAACATCTCAGACATTGAAGACAAAGCTTTTGAACACTCCCAAACACTCAAAGACAAAGAGAAATGGAGAGCAAAGACAGATCATTCCTTGAGAGTGTGGTAGGACCACTCCAAAAAAGCAAACATTCATCTTATTGGAATTCCTGAAGGTGATGAGAATGATCTGAAAGGCACAAATGCTCTGCTCTGAGACATGTTAGAGGAAAATTTTCTAAACATGGCAAGAGATACTGAAATTCAGATAGCAGACAGTTTCAGAACCCCAGCATGATTCAATCCAAATAAAGCATCCCCTAGATACATTGTAATTAACTTTGCCAAAGTTAATATGAAAGAGAAAACCCTGAAAGCATCCAGATGTAAGAAAATCATAACCTACAAGGGGAAGAATATTAGAATGACTGCAGATCTTTTTGCTGAAACTTTTCTTTTCTTTTTTTTTTTTTTTTTATATTTTAGGGAGGCATGAGAGAATAGCAAATCATCCCAATTGCAGCTTTAAGGCTGGGTGAAAAAATTGGTAACTGGCTTTCCATAAACCCCCTGTATAGTTATGGATTTGGGAGATAAAAGACCAGGGTTACAGAGAAGTACAGAAAAGGTTGCTCCAGTGTCCAAAAGAAATTTTATCTCCTGGAGCGCCACTATAAGGCAAACCTGGGGCTCTTGAGGGGTGATGACACAAGCTGGAGCCATGAGAATTTTCCCCAGGCACCCTCAGTCCAGTTTGGGCTCCGATGGTGTCACTGTCCCAGGAGAGCTTCACCTCCAGGGACAGGCCACCATCCAGTGGTTACCCCTGCATTCTGGACAGGGGCCAGGTGGCTTGCCCAGCCAGTGGTGTTTGCTAAAACTTTTCAAGTCAAAAGAGGATGGTCATCAAACTTCAATCTCCAAAATCAAAACAACTTTTAGCCCAGGATCCTGTATCCAGCTAAACTGAGTTTAATTTATGATGGAGAAGTCAAATACTTTAATGATATTCACATGTTGAAGAAATTTGCCATAACTAAACCAGCTCTTCAAGATATTCTCAGACCCATCCTCCATAATGACCACCACAATGCTCTACTGCCAAAGTAAACTCACTCAGAAATTATTGATCAAAACCCAACTTCCACAGTGGTGAAAGGATTAAAAATGTACAATTGTCTTTCAAAAAACTTGAAACCCCAAATACTACCAGGCTTATCAATACTCTCAATTAATGTGAATGGCCTAAATTGTCTGATAAAGAGGAACAGGTTGGCTGACAGGATACAAAAACTCAGGCCAGATATCTGTTGCATACAAGAATCTCATCTTATTTTTAAAGGATAAATATAGACTCAGGGTGAAGGGATGGACAACTATAATCCAGGCAAATGGAAAACAGAAAAAAGCAGCAGTTTCAATTTTATTTGCAGATACATTAGGCTTTAAACCAACAAAAGTTTGGTTGGTTCAAGGGTGGTCACTTCATATTTCTGAAGGGAAACACTCAACATGATGAGATATTAATTATTAACATTTATGTGCCCTTGGCTTGGTGCCTGTGTCTCAACGGGCTAGGCATCAGCCACGTACACCTGAGCCGGCGGGTTCGAATCCAGCCCAGGCCTGCCAAACAACAATGATGGCTGCAACCAAAAAAAATGGCTGGGCGTTGTGGCAGGCGCCTGTAGTCCCAGCTACTTGGGAAGCAGAGGCAAGAGACTCACTTGAGCCCAGGAATTGGAGGTTGCTGTTAGCTGTGATGCCACAGCTCTCTATCCAGGGTGACAGCTTGAGTCTCTGTCTCAAAAAAAATAAAAACATTTATGTGCCCTACCAAAATGCTCCTCAATTTATAAGCCAGACCCTAACAGATATGAATAATTTGATATCCTCCAGCACCGTAACAGTTGGAGATTTCAACACTCCTTTCGCAGTGTTGGACAGATCTTCCAGGAAGAAACTAAGCAAAGAAATTCTGGATTTAAACTACAAAAATTGAATTTAATAGACATCTACAGAACATTTCATCTGAACAAAATTGAACACACATTCTCATCATGGAACATCCTCCAAAATTGATCAATCTTAGATCACAAGGCACCTGAGCAAATTTAAAAGAATAAAAAGTACTCCTTGTATTTTCTTAGATCATCACAAAATAAAAGTTGAACTCACCAATAACAGGAATCTGCATACTCATACATAGACATGGAAACTAAATAACCTTATGCTGAAATATAGCTGGGTCAAAAAGGAGGATAAGAAGGAAATTGACAAGTTTTTGGAACACAATGCTAAGGAATATACAAATTATCAGAACCTCTGGGATACCACAAAGGTAGTCCTAGGAAGGAGAATTATAGCTCCACAAGCCTTCCTTAAGAGAACAGAAGGACAGGAAGTCAATAACGTAATGAGACATCTCAACCAACTGGAAAAGGAAGAACACTCCAACACTTCCAAATCCGGAAGAAGAAAAGAAATAACCAAAATTACACCTGAATTAAATGAAATTAAAAAAAAGAATTATTCAAAAATCAATGAATCTGGCTCGGTGCCTGTGGCTCAATGGGCTAAAGCGCCAGCCACGTACACCTGTACATCTGAGCTGGCGGGTTCGAATCCAGCCCGGGCCTGCCAAACAACAATGACAGCTGCAACCAAAAAATGGCTAGGCATTGTGGCGGGTTCCTGTAGTCCCAGCTACTTGGGAGGCTGAGGCAGGAGACTCGCTTGAGCACAGGAATTGGAGGTTGCTGTGAGCTGTGATGCCACGGCTCTCAACCCAGGGGGACAGCTTGAGACTCTGTCTCAAAAAAAAAAAAAATTAATGAATCAAAAAGTTTGTTTTTTGAAAACTTTAACAAAATAAATAAACCCTTTGTTAGCCTAACCAGAAATAGAAAATTAAAATCCCTGATTTCATCAATCAGAAATGACAAAGGTGAAATAACAACAGACACCTCAGAATTTAAAAAAATTCTTAACAAAAAATTCTATTCTCAGAAATGTGAAAATCTGCAAGAAACTGACCAATACTTGGAAGCACACCACCTTCCTAGACTTACCGAGAAAGAAGTATAAATGTTGAACAGACCTGTATCAAGTACGGAAATACATCAACTATGTGAAGTCTCTCAAAAAAGAAAAGTCCAGGACCAGATGACTTCACATCAGAATTCGACCAAACCTTAAAAGGGGAACTAGTACCTATATTACATAACCTTTTCCAAAGCATAGAAAAAGAAGGAATACTTCCCAACACATTCTATGAAGCAAATATCATCCTGATCCCCAAACCAGAAAAACCCCCAACAAGATGAAAAAAATTATAGATCAACATCTTCAATAAGTGTAGATGCAAAAATATTCAATAAATTCCTAGCAAACAGAATACAGCAATACATCAAACAAATTATACACCATGACCAAGGTGGTTTTATCCCAGGATCTCAAGGATGGTTCATTATACGTAAATCTATAAATATAATATATCACATAAACAAAATAAAAATCAAAGACTATATGATTCTCTCAATTGATGCAGAAAAAGCTTTTGATAATATTCAGCATCTTTTTATGATCAAAACTCTTAAGAAAATAGGTATAGAAAGGACATTTCTTAAACTGATAGAGGCCATCCATCTACAGCAAACTCACCACCAATATCGTATTTTTATTTATTTATTGTTTTTATTATTAAATCACAGCTGTGTACATTAGTGCAATCAAATGGTACAATGTGCTGGTTTCGTATACAATCTGAACTATTTTCATCAAAATGATTAACATAACCTTCATGGCATTTTCTTAGTTATTATATGAAGACATTTGTATTCTGCATTTAGTAAGGTTCGCCTGTACCCTTCTAAGATGAACCGAAGGTGTGGCCCCACCAATTACACTCCCTCCGCCCCAACCATACCCCCTTCCCTCCCCTCCCTTCCCCCTTCACCATATTCTTGTGCTATAGTTGGGTTATACCCTTCATATGAAAGCCATAAATTACCTTCATAGTAGGGCTGAGTACATTGGATACTTTTTCTTTGATTCTTGAGATACTTTACTAAGAAGAATATATTCCAGCTCCATCCATGTAAACATGAAAGAGGTAAAGTTTCCATCTTTCTTTAAGGCTGTGATCTGATCAAACTAAAAAGCTTCTGTACAGCCAAGAACATAGTACGTATAGTAAGCAGACATTACTTAATATTCCATGGTATACATGCACCACAATTTAATAATTGATGGGCACTTGAGCTTCTTCCATGACTTAGCAATTATGAATTGGGCTGTAATGAACATTCTGGTACAGATGAAAGAAGTTCTTTACCTTTTCGACCTGGTTCTCCTTTGTCCCCTAGAAAGTGGGATATTTGACCAGGTCCAGGATTTCCTTT
>CAUYON010067695.1:0-17428 GCA_963573935.1 Arctocebus calabarensis | reverse complement strand
GGACTAAATGTGGAACCCCTATTCCCTATGCCTAGGTCAGTTTCATGTGAATTTCCTGGGCCTCAATTCCATGAATGGACTGTGTTGGACTGTGTCCATTCATTGATGCATTCATTCACTTTGCCCCGGAGGGGACTGTGTTCTTTCATTGATACATTCATTCACCTTCCAAATAAATAAATAAGTTAATTAAAAAAAAAATCTAGGTGGCCACAGGCACTTGTGAACTACGTGTGTGTACCTGGAGAGCTATCACCATGTGGACACTGCCCAGGCTGACTGCCTGTACCTCACAGAGAAGCTGCCCAGGCCACACCTGGGGTAGCCTCTGCACTTGAATGTGAGGAGCAGAGACTTGAGGTCTCATGGGTGCGCTGGGCTCCTCATCTGGAATCCTTCCATCCTGAAGGGCCTGGCACTGTAGCTGTCATGGGTGTGGCAGCATGATGATCTCTGAAATGTCTTCAGGGTCTTTCTTTCATTGTCCTGATTCCTAGTATCTGCCTTCCTTCTATTCAATTCAATCCTCTTATCAAATGGTAGCTTGGCCACATCCTTGGTATTCCCTCCCAAGCCTGCTTTTTTATTGACAATCTAGCCAGATTGAAAATTTCCAAATCTTAAATTTTGCTTTCCTTTTCATTTGGCAGAAGGACAAAGACATTATAAATTCTGTCTTTGTTTCTCCCCACATTTTACCCTGAGCGGCCAGGAAAAGCTGTGCAGCTCCTTCACCACTATGCACGGCTATTCCTTCTGCCAAATACCCAAGTTCATTACTTGCAAGTTCTGCTTTCCACAGAGCATTAGGACACAGATGCAAGTCCGCCAAGTTCTTTGCCACTCCATAACAAGGATGGCTTTTCCTCCAGTTTCCAATACCTTGTTCCTCATTTTCACCTAAGTCCTTTTCAGAATTGATTCATATTTCTGCCAGCATTCTAATCAAGACCACTTAGGTGATTCCTAAGGTGATTTTGGCTCTCCCTACACCTCTTCTCTTCTGAGCCTTCATCACAGTTGCCCCGAAGGCTCCATTTGTGGTAATGTTCTTTTCCTAGCCTGCTCCATCAAACCTGGCCAGCCTCTGCTTGTTCCCCTGTCCAAATCCACATCCACGGTTTAGGCATTTGTTACAGCAGCACGCTCCTTCTTGGTACCTATTCTTATCTTAGTTCATTGGTACCACTGAACAAAATTCCTGAGATGAGGTAATTTATACACAATAGAAATGTATTGTTCTGTAGTCTGAGAAGTCCAAGATCGAGGAGCCCATGTCTGGGGGTTGCTCTCTCCTTGTGAGATGGCACCTTGGTGCTGCTTCCCCCAGAGGGGATTAACAATGTGTCCTCCTAGGGCACAATGGACAAAGGTGCAGACTTAAGCCCTCGTGGTGCTAATCAGTTGATAAGGGCAGAGCCCTCAAAGCCTAATCACTTTCTGAAGCCCCCCCCTTAATGTGTTGCACTGGGGACTGAGTTTCAACATGAATTGTTTAGATAAAACAAACATTCAAACCGTGACAGGGAACCAGGCATGCTTACTCACACCTGTGATCCTAGCACTGTGGGAGGCCAAGGAGGGGAGATGGCCTGAGCTCACGAGTTTGAGACCAGCCTGTGCAAGAGCAAGCGCCCCTGCGCACCTCTAAAAAAAAAAAAAAAATAGCTGGGTATTATGGCGGGCGCCTGTGGTCCCAGCTACTCAGGAGGCTGAGGCAACAGAATTGCTTCAGCCCAAGAGTTGGAGGTTGCTGTCAGCTATGATGACAGGGCATTCTATTGAGGGTGACAAAGTGAGACTGTCTCAAAACAAAAAAGAAAAACCATTTCAAGGAGCTTGCTTGGTGAATTCTTAAATTACCTTCTGTAGCAAAATTAAGCCTCCATCTTTTTTTTTTTTTTTTTTTGCAGTTTTTGGCCAGGGCTGGGTTTGAACCTGCCACCTCCGGTATATGGGGCCGCTGCCCTACTCCTTTGAGCCACAGGCATTTCCCAAGCTTCCATCTATTTTTTTTTTTCAAGCTTGATAGTTTTGTAGTGAGGTATTTTTAATAGTCTATTCTTTATATATGATGGTAACAGTGATGAAATCTACCAACTCCAGTTTGCTGGGAGAGCTCACAGGGGTAACAGAGGGTATAGCCACTGGGCCACGAGTAGGAGAGTAGCCACAGAGTCTCTGCAAGTGCTGGTCAGAAATTATTTGTGCGCTCGCCTCCGTCTTACATGCACATTTACCTTCACAGCTTTCTAGATAGCCCCCACAGCTGTTTTTAGGCCTTCAATTATCATAAACAAATAATTAACAGAGGGCATAGTCTCATGCTGGGGACTTGTGCCACGGTGTGGGAGAACAGCTCTTGCTTGCTTGTGCTGGAAGCTATTCCTGTTCTGACGAAATCCCCCATGCGTAGGTCCTGCCTGGGAAGGTCCAGAAAGACCTAGAATAATCTTGGCATCTCAAGGACACCCAGCTACCTGAACTTCAGCGCTGTGTCTTCATTGTAGAATCATTTAGATCTTAGAAGGACTTTCATGATCAGAGGGACTTTTCCAGGCTCCTCACCCTGTATTGCTTGTGGGACTCTGTGGGAGCCCCTGAAGGGCGTGGCAGGCTCCTCTGTACAGGCAGCATCTCGTCAGGTAACCAGCCCTAGCACCCCATGTGGGCAGTGTGAGGGCCGCGAGAGTTCAAGGTCCTGGTGTGCAAGACCGGCCTTAGTCTACCCTGTTTACTGCCCTGAACAACTCAGTGCAGTATCTTGTGCATCGCTAGTGATTGGTAAAGACGAGCTGATTTGCCACTTGTCCTTCTCTCTTTCTGTTCTGTCACTGTGCACCTGGAATCTGAATCTTCTGTGTCCACAAGATAGTCTGTTCTAGATATTTCTGTCCTCCATTTAAGGCAGTTGTGCTGTTTATGGAGGCCGAGTCCACAGAGCAGCTTCCTGGCCCTTAGTGCATATGGCGGACGGGCATCTTATGTGGAGTAAAGCTGCCCAGTCTCGGCGGTGTCAGAGTAACTGAAGGTGGGCTTGTGGTGCAGTTGACTGTAATTCCTGGGGGCAAAAAAGAATATATTGTAATAGAAGCTAAAATAAGTCAAACCAAAAAAATACTGAAGTAGTATTCTACCACTTCAGTAAAGTCCTTACATGGCCTCCTCTATATTTGCCTATAAACACTGTGAGTTCGATGCCATGATCCCATCATCACAGGCATTTCCCATGCTTCAGCGTAGTTCCGTCAGGTGGTATAGGATGGCAGTGTTTTGTAGCAAGGCATGGGCCCTGGAGGCAGATATGCCCAGGTTGGAGTCCCACCTCTGTCACTGACTAGCTTTGTGACTTTGGGCACGGTATCTACGCACACACGTGCCTGTACCACCTCTTGCATCCAAGCTCGTATTTACATGTTCGTCCATGTGGGTCTAGTGGTTCCACTGATCACCACATACATTTGCGCTGTCAGCTTGTGTGAAGAGCACGGCATTTAAGCTTATCGTACTCATTAAAATCCTAATGGACCCATAATTAGCCTGGCTTGGTGTGTTAGTTTGTTAGCACCACCAAGACATTGTCCCACTGAGTGGCTTAAACAACAGAAACTTCCTGTCTCACTGTTGTGGAGGTGGGAAATGCCAGATCATCGAGTCAGGAGGGACCCCTCCCCTGCAGGCTATGAGGGAGGGTCTGCTGCAGACCTCTTTTGTTGGCTTATAGTTGGCCCTCTTCCTCCTTGGGTCTTTACGTCATCCGTCCTGTGTGTCTCTGTCTAAATTTCTCCCTCTTATGAGGGCACCAGTCATTTGGGGTTATGGCCTACCTTAATGACTGTATTTTAACCTGACTATCTCTGCGAAGATACCTCCTTCACATAAGGTCACAGACTGAGGTGCTGGAGGTTAGGACTTCGACATTTGAAATTTGGAAGGACACAGCTCAGCCCGTAACACTGAGTAGGTGTTCTGCTGAAGGACAGGATGAATAACAGTTTAGGGACTGATACTGACAGATGACAAAAGCCTGTAGCATAATTCCTGTTGATAAGGCACCTTCAGAGTCAGGGAATTCTTTAGTCCTGCCATCTCTTTAGGGATCATTTTTTTTTTGTCCCCTTCCCTAGTGATTGGGTGTCTGCATTTTCTCTGCTGTTTTTCCAGCTTTATCGTCTTAAGATTTATGTTTATTTTTGAAATTATTTTCCAAGAAGAAGTCCAGGTTGCGGGGACAAAACAAATGTGACATTGTCCTAAGATAATCCTTTAAATGCTGTGGTCTCCCCAGCTACACTGTTGAGAATTCATCATTTCGTGTCATCTCCCACCAGGATGTGTTTACTTCTTCCCTGTGCTTCTGATGAAGTAATATTTATGTGTGTAGACTTAAATTTGATTTATTTTTGTTATTTGGAAATGTAAATCTCCATAACTCACTCATGAAATTGGTAAGACTTTTGATCTGGCTTTATTTTATTAAGTATAGGAAAATGATACTCCATCCGAATACTTGAATTTAGTTCAGATCCGTTTTGTAATTCTGGTTTGATCTGCTAGGCAGTTTAGAAACAGACCATTGCTGCTTACCATGCATGTCAACGCTATTTTCTGTAGTAAAGTCTAGTCCAATCCTTTCTTCTTCTCTGTCATTTCCACCGTTTGCAATATATTTTAAAATTTATGGTACGCATCTATCTTTTTCCTGCCTCTTTTCTGTAAATCTGGTTTATTGCCCATGCCAGATGTTTCTTCCCCCATTCACTCTGTCAGTTCTGTCTTGTGCTCTGGTCCCTTGCAGCCTGAGCCCTCTGGCAGGAGGATTCTGGGACATAGATTGAACTGTAAAGCCTGGATTGATTATTGGCCTTCTTAGTTGTTAATGTATATTCATTTAGCTAACCCGTAAATCAAACTGCTGCTACTGTACATTCGAATTTCATTATTTCTTGTTGTCTTGATGTCCTCTGCCTTGCTATATAAAAATATTCTGATTGATTTAATGAAAGAAGAAATTTGGCTTAAGAAAATCTGAGGTTTGAAAAAGAGGTTTCAAACAGAAAAAATCCGATTGCAGTCATATTTACAATAGTGAAAACTTTAAAATATCTGGAATATCTGGCATACACAAAAATAAAGATACAGCTTAATTATAGGGTCGTGCATTGCAATATTATTAAATATTGCCTTTGTTAAAAACAGTGTTTCTAAAGAGTTTGCAAAGCCGTGGGAGATGATTATGTAATTAGAGTAGGGGGAAACTTAGAATGTAGAATCATTGAGCATATCCTCTCAACTACATAAGAATACACTGAATGCTGGAAGAGGTGTGTCAACATGTCAGCTGGGTTTGTCTCAGGGTACGCTGGACTGGGAAGTCTGGATTCAGAGAGACCTGGCCTGAAACCTTCCTTTCCTCTGGGTTTGCCTGTTACTTATGAGACAGAAACCTCAATTTATCCAGGGTGAATAGGACTTCTGCCACCAGATTATTAGGTAAAGTACTTAGTTCACGGTGTGACATAATAATGCAACAAGTGAAAGTTCAATTATTATTAAAAACAATGTGATTAATAACTACTTCTCCCATTTGACTGCTCTCTCGACATAGGCGCTGTGCTGATTTCTCCGTGTTTCCTCCTGTGTTAAATAGCACACAGCCCTGTGGCCTCTGTCACGTCACATACCTGCTACATTCTGGTTGCCCTGCTGGGGTGAAGTCTAAGCCCCTCAGCATAGGGTTTTGTTGAAATTTAAGTATCTTGTCCTGTAAAATCAAGATGGTACCAGGCACATAGTCACTTAACATGTTATCTGCTATTATTTATTTTAACATTCTTAAAATATGTATTTATTAGTATCTCTTCCTGCATTCAGAAGAATGGGGAAATTATAGCTACAAGTCCCGGAGAGAAGTAGAGTTAATGACTTCTAAGTTAGATCAGGGTCACTCCAAGCCATATATAATTAAACTGAAAGTTCCAATTTTTTAGCTATAAAATGGGGGTGATTTTGGAATCAGTAGCCGTAAAAAATGAGGCTTCTCCGGAAAATGCAGACCAGTCTGTGAGTGCTGGGTTGGGAATGTGATGATATGCTGACAGGCTTGAGTCTGCAGAAATGTGAAATTCAGTCAGGTTCCTTGGTTTGTTTCAGTTCTCCAAACATAGGTTGGCTTTTTAGGTCTAGTCTCTAACAGAAATACCCTTTCATTTTGTGGTTAATGGATTAACACAGATAAGTGGCAAAAATAGATTTTTAATTTTCTTTCCTTTTCCCTTCAAAATTCTCCTTGCCCAAACCACATGCTGTCGCCCTTTTGAGCGACCTGTGGATGCACGATGTCTCCTCACTGCCCTTGCAATGAAAAGGGTGCACGATGTCTTCTCACTGCCCTTGCAATGAAAAGGGGATGGAGCTAGGAAGTGGAAGAGTCTTCAGTTTCTTAGGAGAAACCCAACATAATAAGGTAGGTTTGCACAGTTGCTTTGTAATTCTAACCTGTGCCACCTTCAGCAGGGCCACGGCACTTCAGCCTGAAATCAAGCTCCGTGTGAGGACGATCACCTGAGGAGAGAGTTGTGTACAGCTCTTTTCACATGTTCTTCCAGGATCAGTCTGGGGGAAATGCTGAAATCTACTCCCACCCAAGATCATTGTAGAACAAAGCTGTGTTTGTTCCAAATAAAAGCTAATGTGTCTCTGTTTGTCAGAGCGCCGCATGCCTTCATGACAAAACTTGTGCTGATCAGCCTCAGTAAGTAGCCTAGAGAATCTGCTTTCCTGAGATTTTATAGCCTTGTCACTAGGGGTCAGAAAAAACAAATAATGGGACGAGTTATTCCCAGTTATCCAGACAAATAAATAATTCACTGTTCTCCTGCTCTTGCCCTTCACTTTTGTTTTTCTTCTATTTTCTTCGTGGATTTGACCTTTTATTTTTATATCATATCTATTTTTGTAAACAGCCTATTTTCGACCATTTGAATGAGTTAAGGCAGAAAAGAATTCAAAATTAAAGAGTTCAGTGTAGACCCGCCTTTTTTCTTCAGCTTGTAACAAGAGGTAGAATATTGCAGTATGGAAAAGTAGACTTGGCTCAGCGCCTGTAGCACAGTGGTTATGGTGCCAGCCATATACACCAAGGCTGGCAGGTTCGAACCTGACCCAGGCCAGCTAAACAACAATGACAACCGTAACAAAAAATAGCCGGATGTTGTGGCAGCCTCTTGTAGTCCCAGCTACTTGGGAGGCTGAGGCAAGAGAATTGCTTAAGCCCAAGAGTTTGAGGTTTCTGTGAGCTGTGATGCTATGGCACTCTACCAAGAGCGACATAGTGAGACTTTGTCTCAAAAAAAAAAAAAAAGTATAAGTAGACTCTAGGAGCACTGGGATGTGTGGATGACATGCTCAGCTCTTGGCAGCCATAGGTGAGCAGTGACGTTGCTGGAGATAGCCAACATAGCCTTCTTAGTGGTTGGATGGAAAATGATAGTATTTTTCACACATAGGTCAGGAATTCACTCATCTTCCCAGATCTTCTGCTTCTGTGGGAAGGAGAATACTTCCCCTACTACCCCTTCCCCCCCCAACCCCCCCACCCCCCATAAGATCTGTTTTACTTTCTAGCTTGTTGATCACATCCAGTGGCAAGACGTCCAGGGAGGTATGACGGAAACCTTTAGGGCCAAGTGAGCGCAGGTGATCGCATCTCTTGCTTGTCTCAGTGGTGACTCAGGCCAGGAGCTGGTGAGGCTTTAGCGAGGTGGGCAGCGGAGACAATCCTTGCTGACTGGGGGAGTCTGAAAGACTAGTTTATAGAAGTGACGCTGGCCTAGAGGGATGAGTAACAGAGGAACTGAGCAGAGGGTGATAACGTTTCAGATACATGGGCTAAGTTAACTGAGGTATTTTTGGGGGGACTGGGAAGTCATCCAGTGTGGTCAGTATGGAGAGTTCTAGTGGCGTGAGCAGGAGACGGGAAGTGGGAGGTAAGGCTAGGTGGTGGGTGGGGGCTTTAATCCTCTGGCGAGGCACTTAATTGAAGATCAGCACTGAGCACAGTCACAAAGCTTGAGAACATGGGGTCTGCTCTCCTCCCTTTCCGTCTTCCTTCCTTCTGCCCTTTCTCAGCTGAGCCACAGCTCTGGGTGGCCTCAGAGGGTGCAGCACACCAGCCCTCCCTCGGCAGAATTTCTTCTCCACTAGGATCATCTTTAATGAAAACAGTTGAGCTAATTTGCCTGGAAGGTTCTGAAACTCACCATTCTAAGACAGAGATAGGTGGCAAATGTGCACATAGCCACTTTCATAGCAAAGGTGAACTGGGAACAAATCTTTGTGATCAACAATACACTTAATGATGGAATTTCAGGTGCCAGAGCCAGGAGCTGCCTGGCAATGGGGCGGGTAGGTTGGAGGGATCCCTGAAGGGCTCTTATCACACCACTTGGGTCCCCTCTTTGTTCAGCGTGGCAGTGTGAGGAAGTCTGGTTGTAGCTTTCTAGCAGTGTGACCTTGGGAAGGTCTCTTGATTTCAAGATTGTAGTTTCTTCCTCTGATGATGGAAAACAGTATCCAAGGTCTTTTGTCATCTCTCTGTGCTCCATGTTACCGGCATCCTCTGGCTTTCTTAGTGGAGGTAGAAATGTTGGCTTGCCCTGACATTCATTCGTCAAATAAATGTTTGCTGTCTATCAAACCTTCTCTGTGGCTGATGCCTTCTTGTGAGGGATATGCGTGATCCTTGCCCTTGAGGAGCCTCTGGTTATTCCAGACTGATGTGGCTTTGGCTCTTTATTGAATTTTTCATTCACTAAGATGGAAAGCTTCATTGGAGCAGGTTTACCGGTAAGTAGATGGAGTTTGTTCTGCTGGATTTCGGCCTCTGTTCCTCCTTTAGTCAGGATATTAGTATGGATACTTCCGAATGACTACTTTAGAAAAACATTTGGTTAAATCTTTCCATGGAGTATGTATTAATTCCACAAGTATTTATTGGGCATCTACTGTTGTAATGAAGCAGTTGTTGCTCCAAGGCCAGTAGGGGAGACAGGCTTCTCCCCTCCCCCCCCAGTTGTTTATTTTATTCAAGGGCATTTTGAAAACTTAATTTTCTTTATTTTTTAGATTTCAGATTAATGGGAGGGTAGAGAGGGAGAAAAATAAATAAATACAATTTCAGATTAATTATTGTTTGCATTTGTAAGGTAAAGTCCAAGTTCTAGTTGTTTCCTTCACCCACGTACCAGTGCATTACTCCCTTTGGATGGGAACTTGCCAAACCCTCGCTCCTTCTCCCTCTCTCCTCCTTCCTCCCTTTCCCCTTTCCCCATTTTCCCCCTTTTCCTCCTCACCCCTCTAATCCCCCTCTTGCTAATGCCCCTCCTCTTCCTCTCCCCTCTTCTGAAATTTGAGTTTTTCTCTCAAGTGAGCACATAATTGCTAATCTACTAGTTTCAGTTTAGTAGCGAGCACATTTGATGCTCGTTTTTCAGTATCTGTGAAACTTGACTTAGGATCTGTGAATCCATCCAGGTTGTTAGAAGAGGTACAAAATCTCCATCTTTTATGGAGGAACAGTTATTCCATGATATAATAAACCACAGTTTGTTAATCCATTCATGTATTGAAGGACATTTGGTTTGTTGCCACATCTTTGTGATTGTGAATTGTGCTGCTGTAAACATTTGAGTGCAAATGTCCTTATGGTAAAATGCCTTTTTTCTTTTGGGTAGATACCTAGTAATGGGATTGTGGGATCAAATGGGAGGTCTACTTTTAGTTCTTTGAGGACTGCCTATACTTCTTTCCATAAAGATTGTACTAAGTTGTAGCCCCACCTACAAATGAGTATAGGAGTACACCTAATTTGTACTCCTGTAGTGCAGGAGTGTTCCTTCTGTCCACACCCAAACCACCATCCATTGCTTTGGGACCTTGTAGTGTGGGCCATTCTCTGATAGGGGATATGGACTTATAATGACAGATTTATTGCTAATGCTAGGTATTGGGGGGAAAGGGGGCAGATACAGCCATCCATAATTGGGTGCAGGTATGAGTAGCTATGGTTTACTTAGGGGTATGTGGGGGTTGCATAGCAGCCCTGAGTACCAGTCACTTGGCTGGGCTTTTTATTGACCCACTTGGCCTGCTGCTGAGTCCACACCTGTGTGGGTGGTTAATCATTTCTCCTGTATTTCTTCACCACTTGACCTTTAATGACGGTTATTTCTAATTAAAGTATTCAGAGTTAAACAGTAGCCCTGGCTCTTGCCTCTGTGAAAGAACTAAATCGGGATTCTTATGTGAGTGTTTTCTCTGGTTTTCTGGTCTCTGCATTCTGGCTTTAGTGGGGAACCTGGTCATCCTGGTGCTTTCCTAGCTGTTAGCCACATGGAAAAATCACATCAGCTGTGTTCATTACTGTTTTTTCTGAGCTTGCTGTTAGATGTTGCTCTCCCAAGCATTGGATGTGGAGGGTAGGGGAGCCTCTCCACTTGGGCTTTACGCCCTGGATTCTCACCAGTTGGGATGAGAGATGAGGGACTCAGTGGGGAGACAAGATTGGTAAGGAGGGCCTGGTAACTTACAGACAACACGGTCTTTCATAAAGCGGGGCTTGGATCTGAGACCAAGAGCAAGCCCCTGCTTCCTTTCCTCCTTGCCACTGCTTGAGTCAAAGATAGCTGGTTCCCCAGGAAGGGTTGACTTGACTTACCTTCCAAGATGGTGATAGGTGGGCACCTGTCTGTGCCTCATCTGCTCAGTGCGTGGAGCCTGAATGTTCAAGGAGAGCCCCAGTGTGCTGGGAACAGACTGCCCTGGAGACTAAAGTGGAGGGAATAACCCTGACTTTGGCTTCTGTGGCACTCTGGGGGGCTCTGAGCCTGCACACAATGGGTTCTGACCTGCCAGAAGGGCTGCTTCTGTTCCTGCCTTGTAGAGGAGCAGGTAAGGAGTAGAGAGAGAGTTCTTTCCCTGGCATTTCTTTAAAAGAGCAGAATTGTTCACAGGAGATTGAGATGTAAATACAGATGAAGGATAGCTTTGGAAAGGCTCACATTTTATGCTGCCATTTGGTTATGTGATACATGCTGTCATTAAACAGGGCTATATATCCCCTGTGGAGAAGGGAACAGACATAAAGAAAGGGGGCAGGTACTGCCATCCATAATTGAGTGCGGCAGCCTTACCGTGGAGAGTCAGCAGCTGGAGGTAGAGAGAGGGTGGGGACGTGGCCAGCTCTTGCTCTCCTGGAGATCCAGGGCCCCACTGAGCCAGGGTGGCCTGATCGTATGGTCCTGCCAGATGGGATGAACACTTCTGCTTTTCTGGGGAGTGTGCAGACCCCCTTTAATGCCTCCTGTAAGTTGTCCCTGAGCAGTGGTCATACCCCAGGGTAGCAATTGGCAGCAATGCCAGCCTTGCCCCATAGAGTATGGGGTTTTTCTCTTGAACTCCCAGATTGGGGGGGATCTGAGTGACTGTCAAGAGTACAGCCTAGGAGCTAGGAGTGAGCCGCTCTGCACACACATTCAGCTTTATAACTCATTCTCAAATAGATTTATGTCTAGAAAAAGCGTATGTGTGACCTGAATAAGGCTGAACGCAGGAGCTGCATAGTGAATAAAGGGCTGACTAGAAGGTGAGCTCCACATAGATAGGAATCTTGTCTGTCTTCACTCCCTTATCGTGGCCAGTAGATAACAGGTGCAAAATGATCAAATGAACTTTGCAACTCCAGTGTAGGTCAGTACAGTACACTGTTTCTCCCCTGTGGTTAATATCCACAAACCCTTACCCAGCACTATGTCTGTGGCTTTGACAAGTATTAACTCATTTAATTCTCCAGCAACCTTACAGGTAGATCTGTTATCATCCTCCATTTGCAGAGGAGGAGACAGAGGCAGATGGCAGTTAAGCAACCAGCTCAGGGATGTGCAACTGGAAGGGCAGAGGCACCTCCTAGCCCTTGACCATCAGGCAGAGACCCAAGGAGAAGGTCCTCATATTGACCAATGATGGACATTGATTTCAAAGAGGTGGCAACCTTGGCCAGAGCTGGGCTTGTTTGTCCCTGGGTGGAGCAGGCTGCACTTGGGCAACCTGTGCTGTTGTCACCATCAGGAGCTGTTTACAGCTCCCTGGCTCTGAAAAGTGTTTATTTTAAAAGGAGACTGTCTAGGCTTCACCATTGGTTCCATTGGCTCATCTTTCACAATGGGCAAGCCACAGAAGGGTTCTTGTGTTGGACCAAGTGACCTTCATACTTTTAATGAGGGCAAAAATAGAGTGAGAGGAGATTATGAGAAAACCAATGCAAATTTGATGAATTTATTCCCTGTCTTGAGCAAGAAAAAAAAACCAATAAAATGGCAGATATTCAAATTGGGTTAAAAAGAAAAAACAAACAAGGGTAGAGTCATAAAATAGAGACAAGGACTAGATTATAACAACCCTGCAAGAAACTGTCTACACATTTGGCTCTGAGCTTTCCTGCTGCAAAACCAGAAGAGGAATCCCTGATCAGTTCTCCTGGCCTCTGAGTCTGTCCCAATACAAGCCTGGAGAGGAGTTTGGGTCTAGAAAAGTAGAGGTAAGGGTCAGTTGCAGGCTGTACCAAATGCTGTGCTATCCTTACAGCAGACAAGGGCTGTAAGTCTTCATCCAGATGTGTCATCTGCGTGGCATCATTTCCCAGGGCTTTAGTGACTGTGTAGTGAGATTTCTCACCAGTGTTGAAAATACACAGTCGCCTCTAGTTGACAGTTCTAGGTCACTACGTGCTTTAATCCTGCTTTATTTTTGCCATGGGGTAAGTCATGGTACTTATTTCAGCAAGTGTCAGTTTTACCAGTCTCTCTTCTATTGTGAGCAGGGCTAGCAACAGCTCATTGCTGTGGTTCTTGTGGGATGATGATTAAATCATCACACACTTTGATTTCAGACCCATGTAGGTTCCGCTACGTGAGGGATCATCTCGTACAACAATAATAAGGATACCTTGTCTTTGTACATGATGTTAGACATCACAAAGCTTTTGTACCTATGCAGTTTATTTACATTTTAAAAACATTCCCGTGAAGTACATTGTTGGCCTCGTCTCCTGCTGGGGAAAACCCTAATCAAAATAAAACAGGGAGCCAGGAGCAAGGAGATGGCCCTGGAGCCTTTTTTTTGTCTTGGACTGTGTGCCGTGCTCTTTAAGAATGACTGCTTTGGTTTTTTTAAAAATAATGTGTTCTTGCACAGTAGTTGAGTAGTTGTTTTTGAGTAATAGAAAAGTTGAGAACCCAGGTCCCATGTCTGTGTCTGTCTCGTGTTCCTCGTCTGTTCAACATCTGTCCTGGACTAAGGTGGTCCCTGCATTCCATGGTCCCTGTCAGCCAAGCATTGACTATCGGGCAGGAAGGTTCTGTAGGAGTGGGTTACCTCTTGCTCTCTGAAGGCAACAGAGAGGAAGTGAAGGGCCCAGAGGTGAGTCCTACTCCCCAGTGTGCCTCCCACTTCTTCCTGAGCTCTGGTATCAGGTCTTGGTGCTACATTCAGCTCTCAGGCTTCTGTCCTGGCTCTGTCTTGACCTTCCGTGGAATCTGTCTCTGCACACTTCTAGAGACCATTCATTTGTTCTTCAGAAAGGCCAATTTTTAACCTGGGAAGGGCAGCCTTCATGCAGAGACATTGACGGTGCCTCTTTTTCCTCCAGGCATCAGAGGGGATTTGCAGCCCTTCCTGCCCGGTGCCTCCCTCAAACAGCATTCATAACAGAATGGAGCTCCGTGGCCTTCTGCACTGACTTAGCACCAGCCATGCTCCTGGAACTCAACCTTCCCATTGTCACCAGGCCCGGGGACAAGCTAACCGTGGAGTAATCTGCAGCATAGCAAATTAGTCCACTTTTCTCTGGAGTTTAAGTTTTGTTTCCCCAAATTGGGGCATTTCTTGGCTAAATATGCATATAAAATGAGGAATGGGGGTAGCTTTTGCATATGATTTCAAAAGTCCTTAATGTTACAGATGGAAAATTGCTGGATATGTTGAATTCCCCTGCCTTGTCAGCAGTCCAATCGCTGCCCAGGCTGTAGTAAATTAATTCAGTTTTGGGCAGATTCCCTGTAAACACTGCTGTTGTTTGTTGAGGAGTGCATCTTGACATTTCTCAAATAGGAAATATTTCTGCATTTTCACAGACAAAATTCATTCCAAATGCAAGCAGGGGCCAGAATGACTTTACAGGTGAGTGTCCTGAAAGGTTGCTTCAAGAGACTGTGGATAAATCCTGCCCTCAGACACCAGAGCGTCTGTTAAAACATGTACTCTATACCCAGGTGACCCAGGCACCTGCTGCCAGGAAGCCAGCAGTGGAGCATGCAGGGAAACCACAGCCCCGGGCCCCACTCTGCCATCTGGACCCAGGCAGCCTGTTGTCCCCTCGACTTTTTGGCCACCTCTTTGCTTCTTGGCACTTGCCACCTTCAGTGGGAAGGGTGTACAGAGAAGGCCAGGGCCCAGGCTGACTGACTGTAGACCCCCTAAAAGACAAGAGATGAGTGTGAATGCGTGGATTTACATTATCTGTGCTACTCTAAAATTCTTTCTGGTCCTAACTCTGAAGGGCCTTGTTCTGTTTGCTTAGATGGTACTCAGCCAGTTAAGTTGGTTCTTTAGGCACAGGGGGAAAAGCGTTTGGGATATAGATACCTTTCTGTCTCCCCTTCATGCCCAAGGTGACCTGTGTGTGACAGAGGTTGGCTTGGGTTTGCGGAACAGGGCTGGAAATGGACCCTAAGCCCCCACTCCAAGGAAATGCACTTGGAGCGCATTTCTCCAATAGTGGTTGGGTTTACATTTTTAAAAGAAAGTATTTATGAAATACCTCAGACTCACCCTAAACCCATATGTTTTCCCAAACTATTAATCTGGACAAAAAGCAATATATCCCACTAATTTGTCTGAACAAAATCAGAGCTGGGTTAGGTGGTGTATTTACTTTGCGTCCCCCCCCAAAATGTAAAGCTGTCTGGCGGGCTTGGTGTTTGAGATCAGCTGGTCTGGCCCCATTAGTGGGAGCTGGGCATTGGCTTAGGTTGCTTTCCCCCAGGATTCTGTTCTGTGAACCATGCAGGGCTAATATCATTCTAGACACTTTATTTGTGAAGAAATCGAGGCACAGCGTGGCCAACATGACTGGCTTGGATTGACACGGGCTCTTAGTGATAGAGCTGGGCCAGAAGTCTGTTTCCTGGTAGGTGAGTGGCGGAGCGCTTTTGTCGTGTGCAGCACATGAGACGGCATCCCCGATTCTCCCCTGACCCCAGGAGCTGCTGGGAGGACATGGGAAGTGGTGCTGCTGACAGGTGTCTCAGGAGATAGCCAGGGCTCTCTGCTTCTCACCTGGAGGACATTACATGGGGAAATTCTGCTTCTGAGGACCCCTTCAGGGAACCCCAAGTCTAGTAGACTGTTGAGAGGGAGGCGGGGTTGAGGGATTCTCCTCGTCACCTGTGCTAATGGCCCTTAGACTGCGTCTTTAAATTTTCAAAACTGATTTTTAAACTTTATTTTGTAGCTGAAGTGTTCCCTTTAAGTGTTTTATTCTCCTGGGTTTTAAATTTCGTTTGAGAGTCCAGTGTTTCATGTTTCATCCAGATGAACGATTATCGTGAACATCAGTTTGTCTCTTTGTATTTTTCAGACATTCTAAGTGAGACCTTGCAAATCATCTAGGAAAATGGTGGCCCTGTCCTTGAAGATTTGTGTCCGCCACTGCAATGTGGTGAAGACCATGCAGTTTGAACCATCTACGGCAGTGTACGATGCGTGCCGAGTCATTCGGGAACGGGTACCGGAGGCACAGACTGGGCAAGGTGAGTCACCGCTACTTACTGGCTTCTTATGACATGCGCGTGTGTGGTTTTTTCACTCTGCAGCTAGAGAAAGAGAGGCTCTGGGGGCTGCACAGGCCCCTGGCATGTGTGTTACCAGTGAAATGTCTTCTCAGACCAGATACTGCTCACTTTCTGAGTGAGACGTATGATGACAGTGACCTCATCTGCTGCCGAGTCTTTGTCATCACCATGCCCAGCATCTTGACCCTCATGAACATCAAAACTGCCTACTGTACAAGTCACTTTAGGAAATGAAGCTGCTCTAACACTTACTGGTTGTGTATGTCCTGTGCCCCATCTCCTAGGTGTGAACACTGTCCACTCCTGTCAGGACCCAGGGCAATTCTTACATTACAATTTCTTTGAAAGGGCTTTATAAATTTTATCTCAAACCTTAAAAGACATGTGTGATATATGTTTTGCTTGATGTTTGGTTAAAGTACTGACCTCTCAGTCTGAGTTAAACAAAAGCCATTCATAGAATTTATTTTTATTTTATTTATTATTTATTTATTTTTTTCTTTCTTTCTTTCTTTTTTTTTTTTTTTGAGACAGAGCCTCAAGCTGTCACCCTGGATAGAGTGCTGTGACATCACAGCTCACAGCAACCTCCAATTCCTGGGCTCAAGCAAGTCTCTTGCCTCCGCCTCCCAAGTAGCTGGGACTACAGGCTCCCTCCACAATGCCTGGCTATTTTTTGGTTGCAGCCGTCATTGTTGTTTGGCAGGCCCGGGCTGGATTCGAACCCACCAGCTCAGGTGTACATGGCTGGCGCCTTAGCCCATTGAGCCATAGGTGCCGAGCCTATTTATTTATTTTTTGAGACAGAGTCTCACTCTACCAAGCACCCTTGGTAGAGTGCGTGGCATCACAGCTCACAGCAACCTCAAACTCTCAGGCTTAAGCGATTCTCTTGCCTCAGCCTCCCAAGTAGCTGGGATTGCAGGTCACAACACCCAGCTATATTTAGAGACTGGGTCTTGCTCTTGCTCAAATTGGTCTCAAATTCCAGAGCTGAGGCAATCCATGCACCTCGTCCTTCCAGAGGGCTAGGATTATAGGTGTGAGCCACCGTGCCCAGCCTCCATTCATATAATTTAATTTTCTCTTTCCCTTTGTCTTCTGTCTGTGTGTCTTTCCCTTACTTAGTGTTTGACTGACACTTGAGAAATTGGATCACTCACATGGAAAAGCCTTTAGTGTGAAAGTGGATAAAACTTACCTTAAAAATTGGAAGAGTAAAAATTTAAACATCACATCAAGAGTAATAGAAATAAGAATGAATCTTCTTAAAAAGATGTACTTTTCACAAAACTCTCCTGATCTTTTGGTCTAAAAAGCATCATGCGTGTTATTCAGAATACTGTATTATTTCTTTCTTTTTTTTTTTTTTTTTTAATTTTTTTTTTTTTATTGTTGGGGATTCATTGAGGGTACAAGAAAGCATGTTACACTGGTTGCATTTGTTAGGAAAAGACCCTCTTACAATCGTGTTTTGCCCCCAAAAGGTGTGGCACACACCAAGACCCCACCACCCCACC
>CAUYON010067693.1:0-19995 GCA_963573935.1 Arctocebus calabarensis | reverse complement strand
CTGTCACCCTGGATAGAGTGCTGTGGCATCACAGCTCACAGCAACCTCCAATTCCTGGGCTCAAGCGAGTCTCCTGCCTCCGCCTCCCAAGTAGCTGGGCCCGCCACAACACCCGGCCATTTTTTGGTTGCAGCCGTCATTGTTGTTTGGCGGCCCAGGCTGGATTCGAACCCGCCAGCTCAGGTGTATGTGGCTGGTGTCTTAGCCCGTTGAGCCACAGGCACCGAGCCTTGAATTATTTTTTTAAAAAAAAAGGAGAAAAAAGAAAGATGGAGCCCATCTTAGCATGTGTGTTCGTATGTTTGAGTGGATATGTGTGGGTGAGAGAGCGAAAAGGGGAGCAGGACACACATGCAATAGATCAAAATTGGGACCCTCCCTTCAAGGAATTTACACGTAACTAAAGTACAAAAAAAAGCGCCAAAGTCAACATCTGCAAGATACAAAGGACAAGTTCTGTAGGAACACAGAGACAGGAGAGTTTGCTTCCAGCTCCAGTGAGACCCTGAGAGATCTTTGAGGCTTTTTGGAGGAGGAGATATTTGAAGTCATTGAAAGGAGGGTGAGACTTTAACAGGTAGTAACAGGGGCAAGACACAGAAAGATTTGTTGAGAAAAGCCACAGAAAAGGAGAAGCTAGATTTGCTCAGGGAATCTTAGGTAATATGGGAAAATACCAGGTACCAATGACTGATTGATTTTTGCATGTGCCGTTATGAATTTTCTAAGTTCTCTGAAATGAGCATAGATGACCTGTATGTCTACCAAAGAAGTCATATTTTAAAAACCAGCATCAGGAACAAAATGAGCAAAATATAGTTCTTTTGCAGCTGAAAGTAAGGAAGTAAAAATGTTTAAAACTCTGTGGAATCTCACCAAAAACATTGCGTATGGCAGAAAAACAAAACAAAACAGAAATCTTCAGGGAAAGTCTGGTAGAAGAGGAGGGGGCTGTGTCCTATTGGGATCTCAACCTGAACACTGATGGTTCTCCATCATGGGTGCTGTCCTGTGCCTTGTGCACTCTGGCCTCTCATCCCTAGATCCCACAAGATTTTTCCCTTTACCTCTCTTGCCCATCCCAGCAGTGGTAATCAAAAATGTCCCCTAAAGAGCAAAATCACTCCGGGATGAGAACCATCCATCCAAGGTTCGGAATCGCTGATATAAAGAAGTCACTCCTGTGCGGGCAGAGGGCGTGATCCCTTTGCTCTGTCTTGGCCATCCCAAAATGCTTCCATCCTTCATCCAATCCCACTCAATCTAGGAGGCTAAAAGTCTCAATGCTGTGGTCCCAAGTCTTTACACTACCTGGCCTCATGACCTTGGGTGAGTGGAATGCCCACCTAACTCTTTGGTCGCTTATCTGTATTCTAAGCAGTGGACTAGATGAGCTCTAAGATTCCATCAGCACCAACCCCTCATTTTGTAAGTGAAGAAATGACATTTGGCAATGTACGGATTTGCCTAACCCTTGGCACAGCCACTGGTAAAATGCGGGTCTTCTGATTTTGCATACGTCCCTCTCTGCCTCTTGTCTCCTCAGATTAGAAGCATTGCTTCCTTGTGCCAAACAGAGGATGAAAACTGGAGGCTGACGGAGCCAGGCCTACTTAAATGTGCCACTGAGTGAGCGAATCAATAGAGAAACCTCTTCTCTGTAAATATCAACAGTGCCAACAATGTGACTTTCCGAATCAGCCAAAAAACACAGGGCTAATTGGCTCTTTCAAGACAGTGGAGAATCTGAGGGTGACGAATTTCATGCTTTTCAATGGCAGGCTGCTGCGACAGAGGGCTGCAAATGCCACTCCGGGGACATGTTAATGAGGACTCTGCATGCACAACACGAGAGGCAATTATCCTGTTCTTTCTGGCACCGGGTCCTCCTGGTAGGGAAGCTGCCGGCAGGGCTGGAAGGAGTTCAGTGGAAAGTTCACTGAGAAAGCCAGATGGAGAAGGAACAGGACTTGCCGTCTGGATCCGCCGAGTGCTCGCCGGTCTGTGCCGTTTGCATCCTGGAGGACATGAGGAGGAGGTGCCTGGTGGGCAGGAGCAGAGGAGAATTGGAAAGAGACTAGGGCTGCTTCCGCAAGCTTGGGGCTGCCTTCCCTCCTGGCCTGGAGATGTTATCAGCATGGGCTGCTGGGGTCCAGGACGAAACGGGGCTGGCAGGGAAGTCAGGGAAAGGGGTGGCAATGCAGGGCAGTTCGAGGATGACCTGTCAGGCAGCCACTGTGTGGACAGACGCAGCCTCTGCTCAGCTTCGTGCAGGGAAGAGGCCCTTAGAGGTGGCGGGAAGAGTACTCGCTCCTTCCTGATTGGGACCAGCCCTATGACTGGAGTTGTCCAGGCAAATCTGGTCCCCAAACTGCCCAGATCAGGGGAATGTCAAGGTAAAAATAATATTGAGGGTTGCTGTGGGGGTCAGTTGAATCACAGGACTGAGGGTGTGTGGGTTGTAAGTGGGTCCCACACATTTCCTGGGGTGACGTTGGGGTGACGTTGAGGAAGTAGCACATTCTACAGGTCTGTGACGGGGCCAAGTGAACCCCAGAGCTTAGCAGCAGCTTGCCCCCCACCCACCTGCTGGCATTTCCAGGCCAGGAGCTATTGTTCTGCTTCACTGTATCTCAAAGGCCACCTGCCGCTTCCTCTGTGAGTCAGAAAGATCCTGCCTGACTTGCCAAGCGTCCCTTGGCACCTGGCCACATGCCACTGTTCCATGTTTCCAATTGTGCCTCAGAAGACAGCAGCGTCAAGCAGCACCCCAGCCAGGAGGTCCCCGTCACTAGCTCAACTGAAGCGTCGGCTCAGGGCCAGTTACCTGGTAAGAAGGGCAACAAAGGGACTCTGGGCACAGTAAGGTGAGTTCTGCTGCAAGCGGACAGCTTCTCAAAGGAAGGACCAGGCAGTTGGAGAGCTCAGCTGTCCTCAGGATGAATTGGCCACAGTCCTGGCAATGGAGACGTCATCTCTGTGGGCTTGGACAGCTCAGGGGCTTGGACAGCGCAGGCCTGGGTCTGGGTAGCTAAATGGTTAGGACTCTGCTAGTGCAGGCAGAGTGTGAAGACAGCTGCGGGGGACTGGTGGAGCTCTCCACGGGGCGCCCGTCTCACGAAGTGCTCCCAAGCCCTTAGCACATCACGTAGGATGCCGTGCCAGTGGAGGCTTCTCACCTCACACTCCACCCTTACCCCACAAGCTCCCTTCTCTCCACTGAATGAGCAGTGCAGGGGATTTCAAACTTTATGTACATAAGAACCACCTGGAAAGATTGCCAGTGATGGCTTCCTGGCCCCATGCTCTGAGATTCTGGTACTGTAAGCCTGGGCAGGACCTTGGATGGTGTATTTTTATCAAGCATCCCGGCAAATTCCTAAGCAGGTGGTTCCCAAACTCCACTGTGAGAATGCTGGGTTTGTGGCTAACAGCTCAGAGTTCAAATCCTAGTTCTACTGGTTAACAGCTCAGTTTAATCATCTGTATAATGGGAATGGTGATGTTGCCTTCCTCATGCTGTGAGGATTAAGTGGGGTGACTCATGTAAAGATGTAGCAGACCACCTGGGAGGCAGTGAGCACTGCATACATGTCAGTTACTGTTGCTAGTGGCATCCCTGCTGCTCTGGCCCCAGCCGTGCACACACACACACACACACAGGTGCACAATGCACAATGACACACTTTTATGTGACTCGGAGCTGTCCTGTTCTTTAGAGGAAAGATCTTATTTTCCCAACCCCCAAATGAATTGAAATCCTGTGTTTAGCCAATTTGTCACAGAGCAAAGAAATCAAAGACTGTCGTGGCACCCTCCAGCCTGAACTGAGTGTTGGAAAAGTCTCTCTGACAGCTTGCTGTCTTTTTTTTGGCTTTGACATGGAAACAGAAATCTGCTCATGAATAGTTCTACCCTTGAACTCAGAGCCTGGGGGAATAGGAGTGGGCTGAGCAGAGCTGGGGCTGATGCCGGGAACATAATGAGGAAGATGAAACCCCTCTGAGAAATCGGGAAGGAGGGTCCAGGGGCAGCAGCTTGTGCACGCAACCCAGGGCACAAGGGTTTTCTTTAGGAGCCTGGCCGGGAGGCTGACCAAGGGCTCCCAAGAATGGCAGCTCTAGACCAGACCATCACTCAAAGGTGAGGGCATCAGGAAAGGCCACAGAGAGGGCAGAAGTCAAAGCAACCCAGAAGGTGGGTTTCCATACCAAGGCCACTCGCAATTACTATGTGACAGCAGGACCCCGCTGAGCTTTCCCACAAGCTTCCCTCAAGTTTCTCCTGACTGTCTGTCCAGCAGAGCCTGAGCTCTCGGACCTGGCTCTAGTCACGGAAGGTGGTGACCCCATGGCATAAAAGCACCTGTCTCATCTGATGCCCCTTTTACTGCCACACGTCCTTGGAAATGGTGACGCTGTAAATTCTTACATTGTGCATATGCTGACACCATGCCAGTGAATGGTAAGCACTTAACATTTTGCTGGCCAATCACAAAAACAGTAAGTATCTGATAGTTCCCGTCATGGTTATTAGCGTGATGGTTTTCCTGAACCTCCGGTTCTTCAAGAGAGCCCTGGGCTTCTGCAGAAGACAAGGAAAGGACTCGAAAAACTCAGCTGTAGAGCCCCCTCCATTGTGTGGCCTTGGACAAGTCAGCCAAATTCTCTGTGTCTCAGTTTCCTTTTTGGTACAGCAGTGACAATAGCTCTCTTGCCCTTCTCAAGCCCCTCGGGCTTTAAAATAAAATGAAGTAGTAGCTTTCTATGGGATTTGGAATCACATTTACCATATACGTAACCTTGTATGTAACTCCTACATGTAGGAGTGTGATTCGTCACAACTTCTGTTGGTATCAGCACCCCAGTAGATCTGCCGTGGGCTCCGTAGCTACAGACACAGAAAGTGCTGGGTGTGAAGACGGTCTGACCTCCACTACACAGACTCTGTACCCTGATTACAGCCTGGCTGCTCACCAGTGGCTGAGGTCACACTCCACCTGCAAAACTGAAAGACAAACCACCAGCACAGGATCTCAGGGGCAGTTTTTGGGGGGTAGCTAAGAGCACAGGCTCTGGGGGGTGAAACGATTTTGGGACCAGATCCTGATTCTACCACTTACCAGTGATATGACATTGAGCAAGTTCCTTTCCATCTCTGAGCCTCAGTTTCCTCCTCTGTAAATTGGGGACCCCGATGGGGCTGTGGTGGGGATCCCCCCAGAGTCTGCATGGAACGCACCTAGCTCACAGCTGACTTAGTGAAGAGGAAAATGGCGATGTTCATCACGGCCTGGGTTGCCTTCTCTCTCTGTGTGGCCAGTTCCACATTCTTTCAGCATATTTTAATTTACTTCTCTGTGGGTTCACACAGAGACCTCTCTTGAAAACAACTTGGTTTTTTCCTGCATTTCATGGATCATCCAAAGCCCTGTGGGGGGGGGGTGTGCTCAGGCAGCCTCCCCACTGACATTCGCTGGGGGAAGTGCTGAGCGTGTCTCCACTCTGATCTTCTCATATCTCAAGGAAGTGACATGAAGCAGTTCCCGGGAGAATCCAGGGGCTGTGTCATTGCTGCCAGTCCTCGAGGCCGAGATTTCTTCTCAAGCCTGGGCTGATTCACAGGGCAGGAGCTGTCCCCTAGAGACAGCTGCCCTTTCAGAGAAAACCCCCTTCTGGTGTGGGGAGAAGTGTAAGTGGCATGAAGGGGAAATAGAAACTCACTTGACTTTTGCCTATAAACTCCCTGTTTGCTGCCTGATTAATTATTACGTGCCTTTCTCCTCCCTAGGCTACAAGCTCCTTGAGGGTCATCTTGTTCACCCTGCACCCTTAGTGCCCAGGACACAGGTGCTCAAGTAAACACATCCCGAAAAAGATAAATGGATGGACAGTTGGATAAGCAGGTGGTTGGAAGGATCAAGGATTATGATGGCACCCTTGCCCTACAGCAGCTCACAGGCCAATGGAAAGGTCAAAATATACCTAAATAATTCATGAGTGCACAAAGCACTCTTTACCACCGGGCCTAGTGACTCTTGCCTGTAATCCTAGCACTTTGGGAAGCTGAGGCACATGGACGGCTCAAGGTCAACATAGTGAGACCCTATCTCTACTTTTTAAATAAATAAATAAATTTTTGAAAGTAATCTTTGCATTAGCATCACATTGAAGGTATAATTTGTAGAGTCCAGCGCTTTGGGGCGGCCAGTGATAATGAGCCCAGTCCTCTAGTGATAGGAAATGTAATTAACTATGGTCTCCAGTCGCCCTCCTCTGAAATCCATCACTGCTGAGGCCACATTTCCCACAGGCTACTCCCAGCCCATGGCTGAGCACAGGAGGGTTACTAGGGCAGGCTCCTTCCTGGGAGACGGTGAACTCTGACAGGAGGAGGCTTTGGCTGAGGACTCCCCGACAGCCTTGCCAAACCTCCCTTAAAGTGCACAGGATGCTTTCACCTGACCTCCCTGCCCTCTGTCCTTCATCTAGGGTCAGACCTGTCTGGAGGTCTGACAGCTCTTTCAGTCTTTCCAGCTCCCTCTCTTTTTTGTCTCACGTAGGCATTTTCCCTAACAAAATCCTCTCACGTTTCATCTTGATTTGCTGTCTGCTTCTCAGAGAACTGGACTAACACAGTTTTAGACATTTACAATGATCACTGTGGGCCGGAGGCAGTCCCAACAGGCTTCGGGAAGGAGGTGGCACTTCATGGACTTTCAGAGTAGGGTGCAGACTCCTGGTGAGGGTGGTGGAGACGCAGGTGGGACTGCTAGCTCTGCAGGAGAGACTGCCTCTGCAATCTGCGCCTAACAGCGCTGAGCTGGTCCCTCACCGATCACTCGTTGAATGAATGACTGTCCTTCTCCCACCTGGAGAGCACCACAAGGCCTGAGCTTGCTTGTGTTCCAGAAGCCATCTCACTTCACCCTATGCTGGCTGCCACCTGAAGGCAATGAGGTCTTATTCTGGAGAATCAAAGACCTGGATTACAGATGGTGTCCAAAGAAGAAGCTGGGGGCCAGAACAACCATGGCCGAGGGAGAAGGGGGTCATGAAGCTCGGTTATTGCGTCTGAGAGGTGGAAGCTTCTTCTGGCTGCATCCTGGCACCACTGCTAGCTCCTTTCTTCCCAGCTAACATTTTGTGATCCCATGAGGACCCTCTATATAAGAGTATCTCGTATTTTTCACAGTCTCACCATACACATGATTTCAAGGGCACGGCACAACTCATGGCATGGAGAGATTAGCTATTATATTCAATTTACAGGTGCAGTAATAGCTGTGGTTTTAGGCAGCTACCAACAACCAACACTTCTACTGGTAATAGCACCACAACCTTACTTAGAGGAGCACTCTTCCCCCACTGGATTGTCTTTTGATGCTGTCTGCCATTGTGCCCCAGAGTGGTCATGTGACCTGAGTAAGGCCAATCAGACGCTCTTCCCAGATTTTGAATATTGCATAGAGAGACAGTAATTTAAAACAACTGGGGCCACGGCCCAGCAATTCTACTTCTAAATACATGCACAAAAGAATTGAAAGCAGGGACTTGGACAGATATTTGTACACCCATGTTCATAGTAGCATTATTCACAATAGCCAAAAGGTAGGAGAAACCCAAATGCACATCAACAGATGACTGGATAAACAAAGTGTGCTATATACATACAAGGGGACATTATCTGGCCTTAGAAAAGAATGAAATTCTAATACACGCTACTACATGGGTAAACCTGGAAAACAAGTTAAGTGAGATAAGCCAGACACAAAAGGACAGATCTTATATAATCCCACCTATGTGAGAAAGCTAGAATAGTCAAGTTCATAGGGACTAAAAGTAGAATAGTGGGAGGAGGGAACAGGCCATTATCATTTAATGTGTACAGATTTTCTGTTTGGATTGATGAAAAAGTCCTGGAAATGGGCAGTGGTGATGTTTGTACAAAATTGTGAATGTACTTGATGCCACTGAATCGGGCACTTAAAAATGGCTAAAATGACATATTACACCACAATTTTAAAAGTACAAAAGAATCAATGAATCCCCAACAATAAATAAATTTTTAAAAAGTACAAAAGAGTAAAAGTCAGTTAAAAAAAAAAAATGAGGTCTGATTCATATCCAGGGCTTGTGCCCTGAAGAAAATTTTCACTAGCTTCTGCTACATGCCCCACCACATGCCCAGCCACATGACCTTGGGAGAGTTACTCAGCTCCTTTGAGCCCCGAATTTCTCATCTGTGAGATAATAATACCAATACACCGCGTGTGGGGGTTCAGGGTAGGTGCACATAGTGCTGGGGGGAGCCGCGCACATAGACTGTGCGGAGTGCATGGCCGAGGGGTCGCCCTTGTGAGCAGCTTCAGTGCCTAAGCTGAGAGATGAGAGCCCAGGAATCAAATCCACATTCACACAACCAGTCAGCGACAGAACTGGGACTAGGACCAGACTCTAGGTCCCAGCTTGAGAGACCAAAAAGTGACACGTGGGGTATTTGCGTGATAGTTCCAGTGGATAAGAGAGTTTTTGCATCAGCGCTTTGACAGCCTGTCTCTGAGTCCTTTCTCCCTTGAGAAAGCCCTTCGTTCCCAGCCATTCTTGTTTAGCCATGAAGATATTTTAAAGGAAGGAGAGTTTTGTCTCGATAGGAAATAGGGAGAGGGAGGGAAACGCTGCACACAGAGGCAGCTCAGAATCTTTCTTTCTTTTTTATTTTTTGAGACAGAGTCTCACATTTTGTCACCTTTGGTAGAGTGCCATGGTGTCATAGCTGACAGTAACCTCACAGTTTTGGGCTCAAGTGATTCTCTTGCCTCAGTCTTCCCAGTAGCTGGGTCTACAGACACCCACCACAACACTCGGCTATTTTTAGAGATGAGGTCTCACTCTTGCTCAGGCTGGTCTCGAACTTCTGAGCACAGACAATCCTGTCTCGGCCTCCCAGAGTACTGGGATTACAGGTGTGAGCCACCATGCCCAGCCCAGAATGGAGTTTCTTTGAGTTTTTCTTGGCTTACAACATCCTATTCCAATGGCTTTTTGTGAGGATTTAATGTGATCTTTCCTACATGCCCTAGCTTGCTTCCTGGCACATAGGAAGTACTAAATAAATTCTAGCTGTCATCATTGTAACTAACAGATGCCGTGGTGGTGTGAGTTCAAAGGACCTGTGAATGATCCATTTAACTCCCTGCCTACCCTTAAATGCTGCCCCCATCAGCTCTTGGGGTCTGAAATCCCTTTAAGTTCCTTTCTTCCGTACTTAGAGGCATGGTTGACTGGATAAAGGAGACAGCAGAGCTGTGTGAGCTGCATGTGCCTTGGGGCTGGAGCAGAGATGTGGCCGGGAACGTGGTGGAGCTGCCCTCGTGGTCTCTGAGAGGGGCACACTCCACCTAGGAACTCAGTCCAGTCCCCTCCCTTCACTCAGCACAGCCTAGTTTGGGAGACTGTCAAAGCTGAGGAGGGTGGGTCATAGGGAGGAAGTCCCCTGAGACCCACAGGAGGGGAAGTTAGGAGTCTGGTGTTCTTAGGTGGAGACACCGACCATTGCTGAGTCCCTTAGGCTCTCTGACCCTTGGTTTCAAAGTCAGTTGACATTTTCTAAGCCAGGATAAATAGAACCATGGTTCCCATCTTCCGGGGCTTCTATAGGAATGTCTCTGGGACCTGGACCATACCCCTGAACCCACTGCCTTAGCCATAGCTGCAGGGACGGTAGCAGGTGAGCCTGACAGCTCCCCACCTGGCCTGCCTCCTTCCTGCTTCAGCACTTTCTCCTACTCTGCAGGGCCTGCTAGATCTGGGAGCCCTGGGTATGCAGAGGTTCACCCCGCAGGGCAACCTGCCCCCGTGGGGCACGAGAGCCTTCCTGCAGGCAGGCGACTGGCCACCTTCTGAAGACTTCCTAGGGCTTCCAGGGGAGCTGAGCCCCCATTTCCCACAGGCCCACCTTGGCACCACACCCCTGTGTGGGCGTGTCCTCCTTTCCTGCCTCCCCTTCCCTGTCCTTCACTCCCAGATCACCTTCAACATAGTCTGCCTGCACCCAAATCCTGTACCAGCTCCCTTTGGGGGGAGTCTGATCTGAGATAGGTGACGAGTCCTGAAGTTAGGACAGGAGGACGGAGCTCAAGAGCACAGAGGAGGAACTGCGGCCACCCCTAACGCTGGCGACTTTGGTCTAAGTCTTGAGGAAAGAGCAGGAGTCGGGCAAGGGACAGAGGCAGTCATGCCAGGTCAAGAGGCCAGGCCACCAAGAGACTCAGAGGTGAGAGAGAACATGGGGAAACTTTCATTATCTCAAGGCCCTAAGTTAGGGCAGGGCCCAGTTGAGGAAGGGGCCACCCCCAGACTGGCAGTGAGAGTCAAGGCCACAATGGACATGAGATGCCCTTGTGAGTGGTCAGGACCTGCTGCCAGGCCTGCCTAGGACCCCTGGGCTCCCAGATCCAGCAAGAGAAGGTTTTCCATCAACATGGAGGAAAAGAATGGGAGCAGGAAGAGGAGAAGCCAGTGGACTGACCACTGGCCGGCCATGCTATTGACCACACCTTGTCCAGCATCAGAAATACTGGCCAGCATCATCCCTCCCTCAGCAGTGTCATGGAAAAGGTGACCTGGATCCCCAGGACAGTTTCATTTGCCAAGACCTCCCAGGAAATCACCCCAAAGTCCTTCCTTCGAATCCGCTCCTCCTCCACCACCACCTCCCACCCTCCAATTGCCTGTCACCACTGCGACCACCAAGGCTCCTTGAAATGTGTTCCTTCAACTGTGATCACAACACCAGCGATGTTTACCGAGCACTGTGTGCCTGGGCCCAGTGTGTTACCTGTACTGATGAGGAAGGTGCTATCGATGCCACCATGGGGGAGAGCACTTATTCGTTTGTTCGTTCGTTTATTCATGCACCCATTCACTCATGCTCCTTTAGCTCACACAGTGGTTGTCTTTAAACTGTACTCCAGATACCCAGGAGAGTAGCCCTCTGTGAGTCTGAAAGAAAGAGGCCCCCACTGCATCCTCAGGGACTGTGGCTCTGGTTGCCCACGTAGGCCAGGGCTGCAGGTGCCAAGTGCCTCCCCCCTGCATTGTGCTTGCTCTGTGCCAGCTGCCTCTGCCTTGCTCACCAGGCACCATGTGCGGCCTACTAACTGGGGGGCCACACAGACTGCCCCAAACCCTTCACCCAGCTGGGCAGGCCAGGCTAGGAGAGAGCCCCGGGGAAGCGCACCACATCCAGCATGCGCCCCTTAGGGCAGCTCTGTTCTTGAAGGTCTGTGCCATGGCTTGGAAAGAGCTCACTGTTCCAGCAGCCTCATGACTGCCCCCCTTGCCCTCTTCCCCAGCGCCTGGCATCTGGGTGTCCATCCAGGAGATTGTTCTTCCTCCCTGGGCAACCTGGCCTTGGCCAGGGAGCATCCCAGAGTGTGATTTCCGTCTAGCTTTGTCCCATGACTGCTATGGCATGGAAACAGCGCCCTCCACTCCCCTCCCACCCCCCGGCGCCACCTCAAGGCCACTTCCCGTGTGCCCTTCCTGCTCTTGGGTCACAGTCATTCCCACACGGGCTGGGGCTGGGGCCAGGCCCTCGTCTCCCTCCCTCCTATCCCTCTCTCTCTCCGGAAGGAAAGAAGTTCTGTCACCAGGCCTCACAATTGATTAATGGCCTAGCTTTCACTGATAATTCCACCCCTGAGGTCTGCAGCCCAAAGCTTTGAGTAAACATAGTGATTTTCCTTAAATAAACATCCTCCCCACAAAGTGAAGATGGTGACCCAGGAGGCCAGCTGACCCAGCAACTGTTTTCACCTTCGAGTCCTGGTTCTCTCCACCTGCCACCCTCCATGGCAAGAGTGCAGGAACAGCTTGGGGTCAGGATGCCTGTGGGCCCTGACCCTCACTCAGCCTTTCCAGACCCTGTCTTCAGCCTGAGGAAGCTGCCCTGTGACCCGACGGCCCTACTCCACCTGCAATTGCTAGTTGTCCATTCTTCAGGCTTTCCACCGCTGGTCCTGCCACCACTGACCCTCCCAATGGTTCCAGCCACCCACCCCAACAAAGGGAAAGGTAACCAGGCTAGTTTCCTGCTCTCTTGAACTTCAGAGATTAAACATTCCTGCTTCTGAGCTCCTGCCTCCATTTCCACCTTGGACCCCCTTTCCTAGCGCTGTCCTCATGGCCTCGGTTTTGGCACCCTCTTCTTGAATTCCATGTCCTACTTAGGCAATGGAGTGGGAGCCCTGGGAAGCCTCACACTGCAGGACTGAATGCCTGGGGGCAGACACCTGCAGAGGTCAGAGCCCACTGCCCCAGCTTGCAAGAGACTCAGTTATTGAGGGTCGCAAAACTGAAGGGAGGAGCCGTCTTGAACCTGAGCTTTTCAGAGGGATCCTGGAGTGTGACTGTCACCCTGTGTCCTCTGGTCCTGCCCTGAGCCCATTGCATTGGATGCTGTGATCACTGGTCAGGCTGGATATTGTAGAATAGGAATTTTTGTTTTTCTCTACGAGGTAGCTCCCTTTCCTTTCTCCCATTCAAGCAGAAGTAGTCTGAAAGTCTGACATCCTTGTTTGCTCAAAGTTCAAGGGCGATTTGGGGAGTTTACAGAGAAGATAATCAGATTTACTGGGGTGAACAAAATGCCTAGGGAAGCAGAGGCAGCAGGTTCTGAGCAGGAGGTGGGGAGGCCCCAGCAGCAGGGTCCTCCACTTTGCTTCCTGGCAGGGTGGAGACCAGATCAGGTGAGGAGTGGCCCCCACAGCACACACGCTTTCAGAACCATCCTCACTAGGTTCTTGGCCTTGACAAAACTGTGGCACAGAGACAGGGAAGAGTCAAAAACAGGGATGACAGCCATGTCTGGGAGCTGTGGAGGGTCTTGGAACGTCTCACAAACTTAGAAATGCCAGGAATGAAGGGGTGACATTTTCTGCAGCCTGGAGGAATGGGGCTCAGCATCAGAAATGAATCTCATTTGCAAAATAATGAATTCTATAGTTCCCAGAGCAAAACATGCTATTCCTATCTTCTCACTGGGGCCTTTACCTGTGCTGTCCCCTCTGCCTAGCATGTCCTTCCTCCCCACAGTCTGTTGCTCATCGCCATTGGCCCTTTAAAACCAGGTCAGATGGTGACTTCTCTCTAAGAAACTGTCCCACAGAGGCATAATGGTCCACACCCCTTTCCTTCTCTGTGTGTTACTTACCTCTATCCTGTTACATCGCTCTGTTCTCTTTTTATTTTATTTATTTATTTATTTATTTTTGAGACAGAGCCTCAAGCTGTCGCCCTGGGTAGAGTGCTGTGGCATCACAGCTCACAGCAACCTCCAATTCCTGGGCTCAAGCGAGTCTCTTGCCTCCGCCTCCCAAGAAGCTGGGACTACAGGCGCCTGCCACAGCGCCTGGCCATTTTTTGTTGCAGCCATCATTGTTGTTTGGCGGGCCCAGGGGCTGGATATGAACCTGCCAGCTCAGGTGTACGTGGCTTGTGCCTTAGCCCGTTGAGCCACAGGCGCCGAGCCTGTTCTCTTTTTATTGACATATAATCTACATACCATAACATTCACCCGTTTGAAGTGTACAGTTCAGTGTTTTTAGCATATTCACAAAATTTGTGCAATCATCACCACTATTTAATTCTAGAACATTTTATCAGTCCCCAAATAAACCTGTATCATGCTGGGTACAGTGGCTGATACCTATAATCCCAGCACTTTGAAAGGCCTAGATGGAAGGATTGCTTGAGGCTAGGAGTTTGAGAGCAGCCTGGGCAACATAGTGAGGCCCCATCTCTACAAAAAATAAGAAAAATTATCCAGGTGAGCACACCTGTAGTCCCAGCTACTGGGGAGGCTGAGGAAGGAGGATTGCTCAAGCCCAGGAATTGGAGGTTACAGTGAGCTATGATGGTGCCACTGTACTCTAGCTGGGCAATAGACCAAGACCCTGTCTCTAAAAAAGAATAATAATAAAATAGACCCACATCCATTAACAGTTGCTCCCCTTTATCCTCTTCCCCAAACCCTGACAACCATTAATTATTCTCTATAGATTTGCTCATTTTGGAGATTGCAAATAAACAGAATCATTCAATATGTGGCTTTTTATGTATATATTTTTTCACTTGGTGTAGTATTTTCAAGGTTCATCCATGCTGTAATATATATCAGTATTTCATTCCATTTTTTAGATAAGAATATATTTGATAACTTGACCAATCTATTTTTAATAGTAAGCTAGTTATTATACATCAAAAAAGTCTTATTCAAAATGAATTACTCTAGTAATTACTCATCTTACTTTTGTGAACAAATAAAATGTCAAGTTGAAGTGAATTTTACATCCATTTCACACTCTTTAAACCCTTTCCTACAAAAATGATGATTCAGTTCATTTTGATATTGTTTTTTTCTCTGTATGTAAAGATTGGTAGATAAGCACTGTAATAGAACTTTACAGAATACATTTACCTAATCTCAAGAGACCAGAATCTATTTTAAACACATGCTCTTGTTTTTGTAAATATTAGTTCACTATCACATTTTTCCATGTGTTTCTATACCCACCTTTTCTTGGAACTTAAGGGCAGGAAATGATAGAATAAGGCAGGAAAAGGAAACTTCAAAGATATTTTGGAAGGACTGCATTTCCTAGGGCCGATAAGATGGATGACTTCCACATACTTATTCTCGATAAGTGCAGTTATCAACTTCACCTAATCCCATTAGAAGGAAAGGTTTAAGTGAAAGACTCAGGTCAAAAGAATTTTTATTATTTACAGATAATCCTCTGATACTCCCAGTGCTCTCATATATTTGCCTCTGGTGTGTTATTTAATAAACTGGAAGTGTAATTAAAAGGACCCAGAATTCACATGGAAAGTTGCATTCATCCAGAAATTGAATGAATGGATATTTTAAATATATTAAGCCCCATATTTTTTCTGTTATGAAGAAAAAAAATAAATTTTTAAGTTAAAAGTCTCAGGGTTTGGGCAATACCTGTGGCTTAAGGAGTAGGGTGCTGGCCCCATATACCAGAGGTGATGGGTTCAAACCCAGGCCTGTCCAAAAATTGTAACAACAAAAAAAAGTCTTGGGGGTTGCTTCTTTTCAGAATTTTCACTTATTTATGACTTTTATTCCTTTTTTTTAACTTTCATTAAGAAAAATTAACTGCTTTACATTTCTCCTTGTGTAAAAAAAGAAATACTACTAATAGTAGCTGTACTATTATCAATTGAATGAATTCCATTTGTTTCAATGGATGATTAATATCCTATTGTATGGATATAGCATGTTTTACTTACCAATTCATCAACTGATGGACATTCAACTGTTTTTGGTCTGGGGCTATTTTGATTACTGCTGCTAAGAACATTTGTTTACAAGTTTTTGTGTGGACATGTGTTTTCAATTCTTCTGGGTCTATTCCTAGGTCAGGTGAAAGCTCTATGTTTAACCTTTTGAGAAATTACCAATCTGTTTTCCAAAGCACCGCACCATTTTACATGCCCTGCAGCAGTTCCAGTTTCCCCAGCACCTTTCCTGACACTTGTTTTAGTCATTGTCTTTTTGATTAAAGCCATCTTAGTGGGTATGAAGTGATACCTCATTGCGGTTTGGATTTGCATTTCTCTAGTGACTAATGATATTGAATATTTTTTATTTTATTTTTTTATTAAATCATAGTTGTATACATTAATGCAACCATGGGGCAATATTCTGGTTTTATATACAATTTGAAATATTTTCGTCGAACTGGTTAACATAGCCTTCACGGCATTTTCTTAGTCTGAACATTTTTAAATGTATTCATTGACCACTTGTGCTTATCTTCTTTGGAGAAATGTATATTCGAATCCTTTGCCCTTTTTGTAATTGGGCTTCTTTTAATCACGGAGCTGTATGTATGCACTTTTCCACTACTGCACTTACCACTCTGTCCTGTAACCTGGTTTAGACTGTGCCCAAGTGTGTGCAGGGCCAGGGTCTGACTCCAGTCTGCACCTGCTCAAGGACACGATGCAGGCACGTGGTGGACACTTGGAAATGCATCAAGACTGGGGACCTAAGCTCTCCAAGGAGACTTTGTCTTTCCAGATCCTTCCTTCTCAAAGTACCTGCATTTCTAGGTTATTTATATGTGGAAGGTCTGAGGTCCTTTCCCAGGAAGAGAGGGCTGACCTCAGAGGTCTGAATTCTAGAATATACTGCCTAGGGAAGGGCCCCGCTCACAGTCCGCCTCCCCTCTATGCCTAGTCTCTTTCCTGTTTCTCTCTCTCTCTCTCTCTCTCTGTCTCTCTCAAGATTAGTTTCTTTGTGGGGGAGAACAGTAGGGGCGATGGGAAGAAGAAATGGCTGCTTTGGAGCCAGGGTTAATGCAGCCCTGGTTGAACTTTAAATAAAAGATGAAAATCTCTCTCTCACTTTGTGCCCCACAGAAACCAAAGCACATTGGACTTGTGGCCACATATAGTGAACTTGATGATCTCACCGTGGCTAGGGCTCTGGGGACTTCTGTTCGCCACCACCCAGCCCTCCACTCTCTGCTCCCTGTGCCCACAAGCTGACCTCACAGGGCAACATCAGTGGGCTCTTTTGGTCTCTGGCTTCCATGTGGATGTGGCCAGTGGTCACTTGCTGGAGAGTGGATGGGAGGGCGGAGGGAAGCTCATCAGTGGGGCTATGAGCTGAGTGCACCGTGTCACTCCTATCCCTTGTCCCTCAGGAAGGTCTGAGACTAGGGCCATTAAGCGGCCCTAACAGGGCTCTCCCTGAGTCTCGGGGAGGTGAGTTCCCAGAGAGTGGGTCTCCGTGCAAGATTAGACTGGAGAGTGGACGGAGGAGGGAGGTAGACACGTTGGGGACATTTATTCCTTCCTTGCAGAGTCACTGCCTATGTCCCCCCACTGATGGCACCACTCCTGTTGGGGAGATTCTCCACATGCCCTGCCTCAGGTTTGGGCCCCAGGTGGCAGTCCCGGTGGCTGGTACCACCTACACACAGAGTCCCTATATTCACTCTCGCTAATTACCCAATTTGGGTGTGCCCCATTCCCTTCTGGTTCCTGGCTGATATAGCAGAGGGCTGTCAAATTGATGGCCACGAGTCAGCGTGTTGGTCTCAGACTACCACAACTTAGGCAACTAGTTATTTTACACTGTCAAGCCTCAATGCCCTCATCTGTAACACGGACACAATGCCATCCCCTTCACGGAGGTGACATGAGAAGGAAATGAGGCAGCAGCTAGCAGCTCAGGACCTGGCACAGACCGAGGCCCCCATCCAGGCTAGATGCTCTCAGTAGGATGACTAGAGCTTGGAGTGTTACAAAGGGAGCTGGTTTTCTCCTTTTCTTCGCTTCCTTGGCCCCATTTCGCTTGAGATAACAGCCAAAGAGTGCTGGGGTGAGGGGCTGAAACAGGATAACAGAGATGATCCCTCAACACCTGTTCCATGCGGGGAGCTTGTGGGAGGCCACAGAAGCCTCTGAGAGGATCCTACTGTTAGAGAGATGGTCACAGAGGGGAGAAGTCATGACAGACCCTCAGCGAGCCTGGGCATGACAGAGGCTCTGAACCTGAATGCCCAAAGTCTTGGCCACCCAGACACTTGCGGCTACTGCCCTACTGTAGGGTCTGCGTGTCTTCTGCACATTTCTGGAGGCAGAGCTGGTATCAGGCAGCAAATGTTCCTCCCGACTCAAGATTCTGTGGAAGTCCCATTTGATAACAAGTGAGGAACCTTCTGGTTTATCTTGGAGGCTCCCTGGAGTACCTCAGTGAGAGCTTTGGCTCACGGGCTGCAGAAATCTGGTTCTGACTGTGGTTATGGTGCCCATGGCCAGGAACCTGGGTGAGTCATTTGACCTCTCTGAGCTTCATCTTCTCCTTCTGTATTCAACACACACAGCAGCATTATCAGAGAGGATAATGGCGACTCAAACTTTTAAAAAGAAAATAAGTATGTAACACAAGGAGGAAAAGAGCCCTGGCAGGTTCCATGCCGGATCAGAGCCTTGGAGTACGTGAGCTGGGTTGAGTGTTGAAGGAGCTTGGGACTGCCCAATACAGGGGGCCTAGGAGATCCAGGTGAGAGGTCACCTCCAGGGGCAGAGTCGAGGGACATGTAGAATGAGATTAGGGGAGCTGGTTGTGCCTGATCCTCTCTTTCGTGCTGGATCCCAGCACAGGGACAATAGGCAGACAGGGGCAAGCAGACAGGACAATTCTGGGGGCCAAGTGCCAACAGCTGCAGGTGGGCTCCCCACACTCATGCCTGTCGTCTTCTCCTCAACAACATTCAAGGAGTGCCTGAGTGCCTGAGTGCCCTGAGTGCCAGTGAATACCATTATTTTGTTGACTTTCATTCAGGTAGGCTTGTATCTTTAATAACTGAGTGGAAATTTACATGGAAACACTTCTACATGTGCACAAAGAAGCATTTATGCTGAATTGTCTATAAGAGCCAAATAGGGAAAACAGCATTAAGTGCCTGCCTTGGTCCATTCAGGCTGCTACAACAAAACACCTTAGACTGGTAAGTTACAAACGACAGAAATGTATTGCTCACAGGTCTGGAGGTTTAGAAGTCCAAGATCACGGTGCCAGTTTATTTCTTTGCAGAATGAGGGGTTTGCACTAGAAGATACACTGGTCTTTCCAATAATTTCTATTGTAGTAAATTATGTATAACATTTACCATTTCAACTATTTTTAAGTGTACAATTCAGTGGCAATCAATACAGTCACCATATTGTGCAAGCATCGCTACCATCCGTCTGCAGAACTTTTTACCTTCCCAAAGTGATCTTGGGATGCTTTAAGCAATAACTCTTCTCTTCCCCACTCAGTCCCTGGTTACTACTGTTCTACTTTTTGTCTGTATTAATTTGGCTATTCTACATACTTTGCATAGGCGAATTCATATAATATTTGGGTTTTGGTGTTTGGTTTATTTCACTTAGCACGTCTTCAAGGTTTGCCCATATTATAGCATGTATCAGAATTTTATTCCTTTTTTAAGGTAGGATAACATTCCAGTGTATGCATATAGTACATTTTGTTTGTCCATTTGCCTGTCAAAAGGACATTTGAGTGTTTTCACCTTAACTGTTGTGAATAATGCTGCTATGAAGATGGGTATATAAGTATCAAGTCTTTGTTTTAATTTTGTTGTATGTATACCTGGAGGGGGAATTGTGAGACCATACAATAGTTCTATGCTTAATTTTTTCTTCTTCTTTTTCTCAAGCAATCCTCCTACTTTAGCCTCCCAAAGTGCTGGGATTACAAGCATGAGCTACCACACATGGCCCATTTGTAAATTTTCTTTAGAAAAATGCCTATCCAAGCCTTTTGTCCATTTTTTTTTTTTTTTGAGACAGAGCCTCAAGCTGTCACCCTGGATGGAGAGCTGTGGCATCACAGCTCACAGCAACCTCCAATTCCTGGGCGAGTCTTCTGCCTCTGCCTCCCAAGTAGCTGGGACTACAGGCGCCCGCCACAATGCCTGGCCATTTTTTTTTTTTTTTTTTTTTTTTTTGGTTGCAGCCGTCATTGTTGTTTGGCAGGCCGGGCTGGATTCGAACCTGCCAGCTCAGGTGTACGTGGCTGGCGCCTTAGCCCATTGAGCCACAGGCACCGAGCCCTTTTGTCCACTTTTCAATTGAGTTCAACTTTTTCTTGATGTTGTTGAGTTTTAAGGGTTCTTTATACATGTATATTCTGGACCACTCCTTTAGCAGATAAATGACTGATAAATATTTCCTCTCATTCTGTGGGTGGCCTTTTTACTCTGTTCATAGTGTCCTTTAATGCATAAAATTAAAAAAAAAATTTTTTTTGAGACAGAGCCTCAAGCTGTCACCCTGGATAGAGTGCTGTAGCATCACAGCTCACAGCAACCTCCAATTCCTGGGCTCAAGCGAGTCTCTTACCTCCGCCTCCCAAGTAGCTGGGACTACAGGCGCCCACCACAAC